>CAJNDT010000002.1:2385422-2457922 GCA_905221615.1 Symbiodinium sp. CCMP2592
AGTATCGAAGTTCATCAGGGATGTTGCAGAAGCCTCTAAGCCTCATTCCTGAATCCGGGCCACGACAACTTAACCTAAACCTTACCTGTAGCCCAAAAGACCGACTTTTTTCGGGAACTATATATAGAAGCCATAGTAAGGAATCCCCGAAAGGTAGGTCTTTTCGGCTACAGGTAAGCTCTAAACCCTAAACCCCTAAACCCTAAGCCCTCCTAAAACCTGCAGCCCCCACGGTAGGCAGGCTTCTCTGCACGGCAGCTTTGCGAGGTTCCTTCGCAGAAGCGATCGATTTCGAAGAAGAACTTCTTGGGCTTAGGGCAATGGGTTCCTGAGTAGGGCCTTTTTGCTTGGTTTCGCCTTTTGAATTTTAGGGTTCCCTCACCGAAAGGCCCCAAAGTAGTTCCGTTTTAGGGTTCATACATAAAATCCTATAAGGTAATCCCAAAAAGGAACTGCTATGGGGCCTATGGGTATTGAACACGAAACCCAGGAAAAGGGGGACCCATATTATAGGGGCGATTCAGGCCCCTAGAAGTTCTTGAATTTAGGGCATGTGAGGTTCGAAACTTCAGGGACCTACCAAACGGTTTAGGGTTTAGGGTGTTGCTAAACTTTAGAAGCCCCCTTTGCCAGAAGGAGGTGTGATGCCACGGCTTTTACTGTGGCTACGCAGCGCTTTGCTGCGCTTGGCTGCGCTGAGTGCTCTCTCTCTCTCTCTCTGTCTCTCTCGCTTGCTCTCTGGCTTTCTCTCTCTCTCTCTCTCCCCCTCCCTCCCTGCCCCTCTGTTGTATCTCTCTCTCTCTCTCTCTCTCTCGCTCGCTCTCTCGCTTTCTCTCTCTCTCTCTCTCTCTCTCTCTCTCCCTCCCCCCTCTCTGTTGTCTCTCTTGCTCTCTCTCTGTCTCTCTCTCGCTCGCGCTCCCTCCCTCCGCTCCGTCCCTTCCTCCCCTCCCTCCGTCACAAACACCACCACCACCATGGGTACTACTACTACTACTACTACTACTACTACTACTACTACTACTACTACTACTACTACTACTACTACTACTACTACTACTACTACTAATACCATGAAATTGTGCTGATGGCACAGTTGCGAAGCAGTTTTCCATGCTAATTACCTCAGCGCGGCCGTAGACGCAATTGTCGTTGCTGTACTTGTAGCCTCCAGTCGTACTAACTACAGCCTTTTGCACTTCTCTCGTGGCTCCAGCTAGTTGCCAAGAGGCACGCTTCCCGCAGGTCTTACGCACTGGCATATTCCTCATTGTTGACCCCAAACCTCGCACCTCAAGCCATTCATTACACTTTCGAAGCCCGAGCTGACCCAGCGCATTCCTTTCAGGGATTATCCGACAGAACTGAAGGAAGAACCCTCACCCTGACGTGCCCCTCTTGCTTGTGAGGCTGGCTTTTCCTGGAATGCCCTGCGAGGTGCTGGGCTGACACTGCGAGAGCTGCGCCATGTGGCTAGCCGTGCACTGGGCTGCTTGAGGGTTCGGGGCCGGTGGGTGCAGGGCATGGTTGGCAGCAGGCTTGAGGAAGGTTGCCTGGCATCACTAGATGTAGGAACGTGTAGGCAGTGTAGGAATGTGGATGTTGGGACGTGGGGCTGGAGGTCTCTGCCGGATTTCCCAAAAGCAAGACCATACCATATAATAACAGTCACGTAACGGTCCAGTGAAAGCGACTGTCTTGCTCAGCTGGACGGAATGAACATACGATGTTCGCGAATGACGAACGGGAGTCTTTATGTCCCAGACATCGAATAGTTCCCACAGTATCGGTAGCACATATAGGTTGACACCTGTTGAAACCATGCATTCTGAGAACATTCATTTTGAAACAAACCGCAGGGGATGTCAACATGGCAAATCCCAAAGCCTGCTCTGTCTTTATCCGCGATCATTACGGCTGGGACCAGGAGACCGTTTCGAGAGGACAGAAGTAATGAACGGAGCCAGCCAGTGTCCCAAAGAGACACCAGGTACCACACAGGAAAGGGTCGTGTCGTGTGAGTCTTAAGACCTTTCTAGATTCAAGAAAATGTGGCGATGACGATTGTGGCTGTGATGGTAGCGACGATGACTGTGTCAATAATGCGAAGACAATGGTCATGAGACAGGTCACGGAAGTCTTTTCAACACCAGGGTAAGACATTCACTTTAGATAATGCCAAGTGTTGCAGTTGCAAGCAACCGAAGGAACGTAACGAGCAATCGCAAGGCAGGCTACCTGGCCGAAGACTTCCTATCCGGCGCTGTGGACCTTCGGGAGCTGAGATCCTTGGGCTTCAGCGCCCGAGAGCTGCGCGAGTCCTTGGGTCCAACAGCAGCTCGGGAGCTGCGTGCCGCAGGCTTCACAGCCACGCAGTTGAAGCTTGCAGACTTCGACGCCTGGCAGCTGGAGGAGGACGGCTTGGGAGTGTAAGGCCAACGACACCCGATTAACCAGGTTTGGTGTCCCAGGTCCCAGACTCACGCAGAAGCACCTGCTGTGTTTTAGCAGCCTAGAAAGTCGCATCGTTGCAGAAACCATGGAAAGCTGTTTCCAGCATCATCATCACAAACCACGTATCAAGATGGCGATGATAACGCTGATCAGCATTTCACAAGCAACTGCACCCTCTCTTCATTCGGTAATACAGCCATCCGGCCAGCAGCACCGTTCTCGACAGGACGGTGCCTTGCAGGACTACTATACGTAACCTATTTCTATACACGTGACCAGTCAGATGCACTTGAAATCTGTATAAACAATCGCACACACACACACCTACCTGCACACATGCTTCTCCTCCTTTTGCCATATGAGTGTCGGTGTAAAGGCATGCATAAACAATTAAAGAGAGAGAGAGAGAGAGAGAGAGAGAGAGTGAGCAGCACATCTACGTAAACTAAGCTTATCCCTCAAGGCTGGCTGCAGCATCCCCGAAATCCTGGATGCCGGCTTTTGCGCCCAGCAAATGCGCTACACTTCCCTCTCTGCCGATGGTATGAGGGACGCCGGCTTCGGAGCGAAAGAACTTTGGGAGGCAGGGTCTACTTTTGAAGCCAGGCTCATTACATACATATGAACTCCCTAAACCCTAACTTCAGGGTCGAAACCCTAACTGATTACAAACATAAGTTCCTTTGGGTTTCTTAGTGGTTGTATACGATAAGGGGACCCTGGATTCTTAAAGGGTTGGGTAATAGGTTCTGGACGGCCGGTGAGGCTATGAGCAGTGTCTGGAGTTCCATCGAAAGTTTTCCTCCTAGTACTACCCAGACCCCCAAAACCATGTAGAATTTTTGCCTTTTATAGGTCTTGGGCCATTATTTTACTTCTTTTTTGGTGGCTTTGGTAGGGGTCAGAGGTGAAGGTTTCAGGCTGTCCTGCTATCCACATGGTCCAGATGGGTGTTTCCGAAAATATAATACAGCACCCTAAATTCCCTAAATAGTAGGATCCTTGTCAAAAGGACCCAGTACCCTAAGTAGTAGGATCCTTGTTATACGGACCCCAAAGACAAGGTACTCCAAATTTTCGGAAGCTCCCAGGTGCAGAGAAGTGATGGTTCAGATGCAGAAGAGCGACCCTAAGCCCCAAGCCCTACACCCTACATCCTAAACCCCAAACCCTAAACCCTAAACTGTTCAACCGAGCATCCCTGCAATGCGGGCTTCGTGCTTGCTAGGTAGGAGGGAAAAAACGCCCTAAACCCCAAACCCCAAACCATGTGACGGTTCAGATGCAGAAGAGCGACCCTAAGCACCTAAGCCCCAAGCCCTACACCCTACATCCTAAACCCCAAACCCTAAACCCCAAACCCCAAACCATGTGATGGTTCAGACCTTCGGTTCAGGCTCAGGGTCCAAGGTGCCGAAAGCGAGGCTGGGCCCCCTTGAAGGAGCCCCTTTTTGTTGCTCAGCTTCAGCGGTGCAGTTCTCAGCGTGCAAGGGCCGGCGCTGTTTTTTTTTTTATGCGCCCCTTGCAACAGATATTGCTCTCGATACTCTCTCTCTATTAATATATATATATATATATATACACACACATATATATATATATATACATGCATACACACATACAGCTGAAAAGCAGCTTCCCTCCCGAGCACTTGCCAGGGGCTTGCTAATTCTCCGGGATCGGACGATGCTGATAGACCCTGAGCCCGAAATGCCTCGCCTGGATTGTCCGAGCGTGAGCGCCGAAACCCGAAATGGCAGGCGGGCTACAGCCGAAGGCAGCTGGAGTTTCAGTTCACAGAGGAAGAGCTGAATGAAGCAGGCATCGGAGAAGCTTGCGACTCTTCAGTTTGTGTGTTCAAGCATGTCGCACAAGTAGCCAAAATAGCTGAACAGCCCCCAGTTTGGCAAGTGTTCTTGTAAACACAGCGGAAGAGAATGAGCCGTTGAGACAGATCGGACGATACTGAGTCAGGTCACCCGGGATCCTTAACCACGGAGCTCCACTCTTCGCCCATCCTGGAATCGCCGAGCCCCAAACTCCTCAGCCCCAATCCCTAGATTGGATTCCCCAGCCAAAAACCTCACAGTAACCCCAAACCCTAAACTTCTTCAGGCCCCAGCCCTTATGGTTAAGGATTTTTGGGCTACCTCTGCAGCTTAAGGAACGAGAAGACGAAGCAGAGCTGCGCCAAGTCGGTCTGCTGGAGAACAGCAGGCGGGGAGGTGACGGCATCCAGAACTTCCTTACGGCTTCGGGCTTTTCGATTAGAGGCCATTAGGGGGGATAACATTTAAGGTTTTAGCGTTGGGGCTTTCGGGGAAACTTTGAGGCAAGGACCTGGCTAGCCGACTGGCCAAAAGCGAAGCAGCTTCGTACAGTGGGGATGTGCCTTACTGCACAAGAGTTGAATCAGGAATCATCGTCATGACAAGCATCTTGCTTCTTTTGGACAGAGGAGGGTTCCAGACTGTTCTGAGTCCTAACTTCCTGAAGTTAGGGGATGTAGATGGATACATGAATGTTTGAGGCTTGCTCCTCGTGCTTTAGAGAATCCAGAGAAAGTTCCCCCAAAAGCGACGTGCAGTGAGAATCAGATGTATCCGAATCCGTACTTCCATTACTTAGCTTCGTCTTTGGACGGCTGCCGGAAGCATCAGATGGAAATAGGGTTTCTTGAAGAGAAGGCGAGCTCCACCCTGACAAGGTACGCTTAGTTTGATGCTGACTACATCCAAAACCACGACTCCTAAGCCCATCAAAGCATCAATGCTCCTTTTTCTAACCCTAAACCGCAGCTTGCCACAACCTCAAACCACAAAGCCCGAAGACTCATCTCCAGCCAATCCACAAACGGATCCAAACCCTGATTCTCAATCGGAGGCCGAAATGTCGTCCTGAGGACAGTGGCCTGAGTAGTCTAAGCACAGAGCAGGTCTCGCAAGTGGCCTTGCAGTACCCGTGGGGTTAGGGTTCCAGGCTTGGGCATCGGCTAAGTTTGTACGCCAGGAGGACAAAGGTTGCCGCAAGATGGGAGTTTCCGACTGCGGGGGACCTTATTTTGGGGTCCCAATAAGAGGGATCCTACTATTTCGGGTGCTGTATTAGGGACCCCTATTTTCGGAAACGCCCATATTGTCGTGGGGCTTGAAATTTGCAGGTTTGGTGGGATGTCGGGGGCTCGAGGATTGAATGACCGGTGGTGAGAAGTCTAAGGTTGCCACATTCGGTTCAAGGTCACTGCGCCATGCGTTTCACCCGAGTAACGAGCTTCAAAGGCGAACGGAAAATCACTTTCCACATAGCATAAGTACTTTTATGTTGACGATGCGAGTAGTGCTGACGTCCACTGTGCCCTGCGTCGCATATGTGAGGTGTAATTCGTCGCGTGCATGAGTGCAACAAGGACCTTACCTTTTCTGACTGCTGCTGCTCCTTGCTGCTGATTCTCTAGCATTACACATCCTAGCACATTGGCAGCAGCAGCACCTCCTCCACTATGACTCCGGCAAACTGAGCGTAGTTTTAGATGGGATGTCATCATTCATTCATCATGGCTATCACATTCACCGGCCTTCATGTCACTTCTCTGTGGCATGGCATGCGGAAAGCACCCTCCAAATACAACGAAGCCTGCAAGCCCGAAACCAAGACTAAATCTTATCCCACCACATGCTTAAAGCGCTGAACCCTGATCTCCCAAAGCGGGGATCCTTTGCACCCTCGAACATAGGAGCAGTTGATTACGAGCATGACTGCGTGGCTTCAGAATTTCGCTTTGGCTTAGTGGCTGAGTCTAACCTTTTGGGGTTCATACAATCATATAGCCCTACCATAAATGAAAAGGTTAGTCTTTTTTGGGGGCTAGGGTCATCAACCCCTAAGTTGGAGATGTAGTCTACTTGAGCTGTTGCGCTGGGGGGCGCCTTGCAGGTGTCGGAGTCGGATTTCGGATTCCAGTCCGGCAAGCAGCAGTAATGATAACAGTAGCAGCTATTAGTATGGTTGATATTACTTAATGTTTGGGATTATTATTGGTGTCCTTATTCGTATGATGATTATCAATATCTTCACCAGATTAGTATTTTTCTTGTTGTCATCATTATTTGCCGTGATTGAGAGAGGGCTGTTTCAGCCACCATAGGAAAGACGAGAAGCCCTAGGGAAGCCCTTACGTTCGAAGCTGGTCAGGGCAGGCCTCAAATCGAACAGATCTCAGCATGACAACCCAACGTAGGGTTTGGGTAGGGTGTAGGTAGGTCGTGAGTGCAGCATGGAAAGCCACAGCTGTCCTGGCGTGACCTTGCCAAGCCAGTTGCAAAAAGGGTTTGGGGTTGCCGGTTTAGGGTTTACTGGGTTCTTGCTAAGGAACTAATTTAAGTTACCATAATATGGAAACTATATTGTTTACTATAGATCCCTATTATGGCAACTGAAATACCCTAAACCCTTAAGGAGCCCATATAGGTCCCCCAAAGGAACCCTTACAGATCCCTATTATGGTAACTCAAAATACACTCCTTCACAAGAAAATCCCTAAACCCTAAACTTAGGCCCTGTGAGCACCGAAACTTAGGCCCCGGAGCTTTAGAGCCGATGCCTTGCTCCAGGCACCCTCGTATGGTGAGCGGAGTCCGTCACCATCCGAGGCCTGCACGCTCCCTATTCATTTTGCTTTAGTCGCTCATTTACTTCCCAGCAGAGGCTTTGCAGGCTGGATGCAAGACAAGGTAACTGGAGCCTCAGCCAGAGAGAGACACATAGGTCTTTCTGACCTAAAACGAGCCGGCCACTCCCATGGGCCATAAACGCGCCCACCACAAGTTCCTCCGTTCATCAGAAAAATGGTGCTGACGAGGACGATAATGATGATGACGATGCGGGCCACCTCCGGGTTCCAGCATTCGACACGCAACCAAGAGCATGTGCCGAAATCCAGAATCCGAGCTCGTCAACTCGTCAACACGTAACCTCAAGACGAAGATGCCCTGACACCTTGCGCCCGAAGCTTCAAACCCATGAGTAAGACCCCCCCCCCCCAATCCCAAAATGCCAGAGCCCTTCGCCCGGAGGCCTGAGACAAGCCTGGTTTACGGCTGAGGGGTTCAGGGTTTTCAGCTGTTTGTGGAGCTTAAGGCCGATACGATTCCGTTTAAACCCAAAGTTAGTTCCGCAATCTGCAGAAGTTTTCGGGTTGCGAAAACCTCGCACCTCGAAATTATACAAGGGGGAGTAAACCTAAGAACTTAGCCTTCGGCTGGCTTGTTTCAGGTGGCTCCTTCAGCATCTCCGAGGTTTGGAAGCACCGCAGAGTGAGGTAAGACCACCGAAACAAGCACCAATCAGTTTAGGGCTTTTGGAGGTGGATGTCCAAGATCGATGTGTGAGGTTTATGTGTGTTCAATACTCGCCTAATACTCGCCTGTGCAATCCCCTTAAGGCATCCTTCAGGCTCTGCTGGAACTGGCAGCAACAACTTGATCTTGCAAAAAGCTATCCACACCTCCGTCGTGCTATTGTCTCGGGAGCACCTTTTGCTGCATGTCAGGTCTCACAGCGAAGTGCGAGTGGCGATGTGCCCGAGCAGGCCACCATAGTAGATTGTGCAGGGATATTTAGTAGTAGTGCTCCTAGGGCTTTGGGGATCCTTGACGTAAATCCAAGCAGCTCCCTGAACCCTGGCCAAATTTCTGATTCTGTGCTTCGCATTGATTTCGAGTCCAGGAACTTTTCGTCGAGGGCGGCCAGGAAGGAACATGTCGTTCGTCAGTTGCACGCTTTTAGGGCTTCGGGCCGTTGCGCTTCTCAGCACTGTGCCTCTACATCAGGGGTTGAGGGTTCAGAGGTTTAGTGTTCTCTCGTGTTTCTTTCACTCCCACGTTTGCATCCCTCGTCAAACGAGAAGGCCCTGCTGTTGAGGAGTGTTCGCTGGCACACAATCCAAGCCCATGCTGAAAAGGTGTAAAAAGGGCCCTGCAAGTCTGTGCAATAATAAGATTTACTTAGTAGCTCAGTGGATGCACTTTATACTTTTTGGGATAATATTACCCACTACAAAACCAAAAGTATGCACTTTTGGGAGCTTATGAACTCAGCAAGTAAGTTTCAAGAGGGTTCAATATCGCGGCGCCAAGGCACATGCCTACACCCTCAGCCCTTGTCGAAAGCATCCAGCTGCAACTGCTTGAGCCAAGAACAAGTGGGAGTTTCAAATAAGGTAGGATCCTACTATTTAGGGTTTGTTTTTATTAGCGTCCTCTATTTTCGGACACTCCCAAGTATTTCCGGAGGCTCAGCTGCCAAACGATGTCATATCCCCTGGACCTGGCTTATGACTGGAATGATCCCGGTTTAGGGTTTAGGGGAGTTTAGGGTTTAGGGTTTTCCCCTTATACTGTCAGATATCGTCGTATAGTAGGTTTTGCCATGAGCTGGAGACTGTCAAGCTGCATCTCAGAGATGCGGACCCAGCTTGACGACGAAGCATAGCCTCTGACACGAGCTTGTATAAAGCATAAACCTACCTAATGTAGCAGTGGGAATATTTTGTACTAGTACCTCAGTATCCCCTTATAATGTCTGTTGAAGCTATCGTGCATATCCATCGGTGTCGAACTCCGCAGTTTCAATGTCAAGGGATTTTTGCATGACCCCATCTCGAATTACTAATTACTGATGATGGCCCCAATGGGTTAAGGATGTCGCTGTTGCAGGCTTGGGTTCGGGGCTGTAGGTTTCAGAGTTCCGGGTTTAAGGTTGAAGTGGAGTGGTCCATTGCTTGTAGTCGTCCAGGCGACCTCGAATAGCGCAGTGCCTGCTGGGGAGGTGCGTGGGAGGGCATAGAGATTTCAGGGCACATCTTTCCAGGAGTGTTTGCGCAGGGACCTCCGAACTTGTGGAGTTTGTGCTTGAGGGTCTTGCACACTGCAAGCTAGTGTGGGGGAGTTCAGTCTTAATGTCGTAAAGACGAGCTGGACTTGTGTAGAAAGGGCTTTCAACATAGTTAACGGAGTTTGAGAAAATCCTATACCAAACTCGGAGATGTTCAACGACTAAAGTACTTGGTTCTGGACGTCGGTTCAGTGGTGCTTTGGTGTTTCAGCATCGTGAGGCCAAGCGTTTCATGCATCACGCGGTGACTCCCGACATCACGATGTGAAGCCTAGACTTGAAACGTCCCTAGGGCCGGGCACTCTGAAGTTCCGTCCGAAAATCTTAACAGCTTGGTCATCCTGTGCGCACACACCTTGCAACCGACCGACGACTTTTGATGCGGAGGGCAGGATGTCCCAGAATTTTCCATCGATGCAATGCCACCTCAAACAGCCAGTCGGCTATTCCCATGTACAAAACAACTCTTGGCCAGTACTCTACGTAGGCTCAGACCGGAAACTCTGAACGCTGTCCCAGGCCTCCAAGAGCCCCGTCGGCATCGGAGCAGCGAGTGGCGAGGGCTACAGACAGGAGCTCAGTCTTGGCAGACTAGTCAGGAATTTATCACTAGTAATTCTGTACCTTGTTTTGCCAGTTGGCTCAACATCACTATCGCGTTCTGCCGGTATCTTATGTGAACTGAATACCCTGCCAAGACCTGGCGGATGCGTGGTTTGAGAATCCAAACAGCTGAGAGTAACATCTAAGCCACAACATGTCAGTGGACTTCAGCCATGCCAATGCGGCATTGTCACAGCATTATATACCGTCCGAGCCATAGCACTGGCTCTGTGTCAACAAAAATGTACAGGACACGAGAGCTCACAACGAGAGGGATTTTGGCCCTACACTTGTTGACATTAGTCGGATGCAGGATTTGCTGTTTGAGGCCTAGGTTTGAACGGTGAGCAGGCCTGCCAGAGGTACTCATGGAGGGACCACGTTACGCGCTTGAAAACAACCAAACATTCCCTTAACCCCTAAACGCGAAACCCAAAGCCACTAAACCCCTAAGCTCAGTGGACCCAGTGCCTGAAGCCATGCCTGCCTTGTGTGGGTGTGTGAGTCGAAACCCCCTAAACGCTAAACCCCGGTTTGCAAACTTCTCAGACAAGGCGAAGACCAGGAGTCACACTATGACGGCTACAGTGACTTCGAAACTGAGGGTGAGTCTGTGTGAATCCCAGTCCGAGTACGTCGCCTTTGTGGGCTTTTTCCTTTTTGAGGTTTGGTTATACTTATGGGCTTTGTTTGGCGCCGATGGAGTTTGGCATTCAGCTCGGGCTTTAGATCTGAATGGCATGTTTTGGCATGGGCATGTTGAAGCAAGAAGGCCGGCGTTTGGGGGAAAACTGTTTCTGGGCCGCATCTCATCCCGACCCGTAGGGGCATAGGACCCCCCGTCTTGTTGCAACTTGTTCTTCTTGCTAACTCATGACGATGAACAGGGTTCCGGGTTACGGGTTGCAGATCTTGTCTTCGTCGTGCATCACCCACGCTGCGAAACTCCAAATCCTGCCAGTAAGCCTGGGACAGTATCTACCCAAGCGCATTCGAGCCCCAGCTCCATTCCACAAAGCCCTTAAGCCCTAAAGATAAGTACTTGAGAGCTGGCAATGTGGCAGTGTTTAGCTCCAAGGGCCTTGCGCTAGGCGGAGTCTAACGCTTGTTACTCGAGCCGAGGAAAGATGAGTTCAAACAATAGAAATGAGTTAAGTATCTGTCTGTCTCTCTGTCTGTCTGTCTATTGTGTACCTCTATATATATATATATATATATATGTATATGTATATGTGTGTGTGTATTCGTTTATGTATGACCCTAATCACAGAAAGAAGAACAAGAGTAATCACGATTATAGGTATGTATATACATGTATACCACCAAACCCTCAAGGCATCGCCCAACCGGAGCGACTTCCGAGACGAGTCCGCCCGAGAGCCGGGGTTGGACAGATTCGTACCAGCCTCGGTAATTTGTTCATGCAGCCCTTAGTACACAGAAAAACCGTGATCCCTGAAACCCTACACCTTAAACCCTAAGGTCGTCCTCATTCTGGATGCTCTCTACTGCTCAGCCGCTTCAAATTGATGTCTCCGTGTAGAGTCGACGTGAACATTAGTTGTGGTACGACTGCGGTCCAAGAGACCTCGTCTGGCCGCCAGAGCCTAAACCATGAGCCCTAAACCTTCAACCCAAGCCCTAAACCCGAAACCCTCAAGCCAAGCCCTAAACCCTAAGCCTTAAAGCATCCTAGCATCCTAAAGCCCGGATCCCTACAGCTCTAAACCAGAACCGTTAGACGCTTGATTTTGGAGCCCGAGCCTTCGGGCCTCGAAACACGACGAGCTCCTCAGCAATCGAGGCCGTTGATGACGATGACGAATATGACGATGAGGCGAGCTTCAGGGGTTTAGGAACTGCTATACTAAGGGGAGGGAGGGGTGGGGGCAGGTGGTCTGGGGTTCAGCGAAGGTGTTGGGCGGGCTAGGTTTTCATTGGAGGGTCTTTGTTGTAACCAGATTTAGGTGGTTGAGTTCCCGTTGCTTGCCTGGCTTGCTGTCTTGCCATTCACATGGCACCTTTTATGCCTATCACTCGAAATGAACAGTATTTTGTAGGACTAGGATGTTTTTCCATGCGCGTTGCGAAGGTTCTGTGGTGTAAATCGACGGAAGAAGACCTTGGTGAGCAAGCTGAGCAGGGCCGTCAGTTTCTGTTGCGGTGCAGGAGTATGACGACGACGGGCCGGGAGGTGATCCGTCCGAGGTCGGCGTGCTGTGCGATGAGGGCTTCATCATACAGGTTTTTGAAGGGCTTGTGTTGAGTTCCAAGCGGACTTTCTGACAAGGAGGCACCCCAATTTAGTTGCGCCCCTTAGGAGGGTCGTTAATATGTTCATGGGCCCGTCGATACGGCTCCCTGGCTGCAAGAAGCCCGAAGCCTGACACGACTTCCTGGTCGCCCCTCCGGGTGTCCCGAAAACCGAAGAAACCCAAAGCCTCGGCCTCTTCAAACCAACGCACTAAACCCCTGAAACTCCTAAGCCCTTGAACCCTAACCTAAACCCTGAAGCCCTTATACACCCTAAACTCGCAACCCTAAATCCCCTAGAGGCCTCGAACTCTACCTATAGTCTCCACTGTAGTAGCTTTTTTTGGTTTGACCAATTTTATATTAAGGATTCTATAAGGTAACCCCAAAAAGGAACTACAATGGAGACTATAGGTAAGCCCTTAAGTCTCAAGCCCGAAGGGAGCCTCGCCTGGCCTGTCCGAGTTGTGCGAGCGTAAATCCGAACGAAACCCGAAACCTCGAAACCCTTAAAGTAAAAGCCAGAAAGTTGGAATATGATTATCCTAAACCCTTTGTAAATTATAAGGTATCCTTCCCTGAAACCATATTCCAACTTTCTGGAGTTCCCTTTAAACCCTGAACCTGAAGCCCTGGCAGGACAGAAGTGAACTCTCCCTTGGCAGACCGAAGTCACAGGAAGCGTCGGCTGAGGTGGGTCACCACTAACTTTTAGGGTTTAGGTCACCGCTGACTTAGTTTAGCAAGCCCTTTCAAATTCGTTAATTGTTCTACGGGGCGTCATGTGTCTTTGAATATGGGGTGGCCGCGACTAGCCTTCCCCTAAACCTGTGCGGGGTGTGCGCCCTATCGGATTGCATGTGGTTGTGTACATGAGTTTTACCCGTAAACGGTGAACCACCCTAAACCCCTCAAGCTTAAACTCTTAATCATTAGAAGGTTAGGCAAGTTTGGGACTTGTGGTTCATTAGGGTGAGAGAGTCCTGCTTCAAGAAAAGTCGCT
Source organism: Symbiodinium sp. CCMP2592 (assembly GCA_905221615.1). Taxonomy (NCBI): domain Eukaryota; class Dinophyceae; order Suessiales; family Symbiodiniaceae; genus Symbiodinium; species Symbiodinium sp. CCMP2592. Next base: position 2,398,624 of record CAJNDT010000002.1, read on the forward strand.
GGTTTGCATCATAATGGGGCGTCTGATCCTCCTAATCTACCAGCCTGGATTGACAAAGCACCACTGGGACCTAGAGTAGGCCCTTATTCCCTTCTTCTTATAACCCCCTTTAACCCGAAAAGGGCACCCTTTTTATTCCTAGGCTACTCTTGGGTTTAGACCAACCTGAAAGGCAAAGATCACAACTGCAGCCCCTTGCACCAAATCCGAAGGGCGCCCTCGACTCAGGTCCCCCGCGTAAAGGGTTTATGGTTTCGGGTTTTGGGTTTTGGGTTTAGGGTTTAGGTTTTAGGGTTTAGGGTTTAGGGTTCGTCGACCCTGTTATTACAGAGCCCCTATAGGCCCGAAACCAGAAAGTTGGAATATCATTATCGTAACCCCTTTAAGGTAAATTATAGGGGATCCTACCATTTGTCCATATTCCAACATTTTGGAGTTCCCTTTATAGGCCCGAAGCCCTGAGCCCCATGTGATTTCCTTAGATGAGTCCTTCAGAGGCTTGGTTTTGGGGGGGTTTTCAAGGTAAGCTCTTTGTGAAGGCAACGGCCGACCCCTCCCTGGCTCTCGCCGCCGCGGGTGGCGTCGTAGAGACGGAGGCATTGAGGGTTGGAGCCTGGGCCCTAAACCCTAAACCGGTTTAGGGCTTTCTGGCTTTCATGCTATAGAGTGGGGTTTAGGGATTTAGAGTTTGGGGATCGGCTAGACCCGAGCCCAGCGGGAACAAGGGATCGTCGTCAGGGTCGGATGCAGCGGCCTGGGTAGACAGCGACATTATTGATTCCATAGGGATCCTGGTTGCAAGTTTGCTCGAGTAGACTCCCAAGCACGATTGAATTTCTTTGGGTTTGGTACTAGGGCTTTTGGCTTGATATTTGGGGCGACGGGCTGGCTACGACCTCGAGTGTAGACAGTGTGGAATAAAAAGTGATATGTGTCCATGGGATCCGGCAGTATGGTATCGGAGTCAGGTCATATGGGTATGATTCGGTATGATTCCAGCACCATTGTCGCCGTCTGTCCGTCAGTAGGGCACCATTGTCGCCGTCTGGCCGTCAGTAGGTCACTTTTGAACGAGTACCTATCCAACAGAACTCAAGCTTGACCAAGGATGCAGCAACATCGCAGAACACTGGGCTGAACACAAAGCAGCCTCAAGACGGTCCAGCAGTCCAGCATGCCGTTCTGTTGCTTTCTCGCCTCCCCAGGAGGTCCTGGATGTCCCGTGCTCAGATGTCGCAGAAGCGGGCTCCTTTAGGGGCCTAAATAAGTACCTATACTATTTTGGGGATTCCTTATTGTCACTACAGTAATTATAATGGGCACCAAAACCCTATTCAAATTAATAAGGCCTTTATACAGATCCCTTATAGGTCCCTTACTTATAGGAATGCTTATAATGCCCTTTCAAAGGAACCCTATTCTAATGATTAAGGGCCCTATATTACAGCACCTTGACCTGCTGCCCAGAAGCCGGGAGCCTCGTACTGAAAGCTCTACACTGATCCTGCAGGTTTAGGCTTTAGGGGCTTAGGGTTTAGGGTTTAGGATCGCCGGGATGCTCTACTGAAGCAGCTTTCCCCAGGCCCCAACCAACCTTTGAAGCTTCCTTCAACAACTTCTTCGAGTTTTGCAGAGCACCTCAGCCCGAAAACACAGAACCTCGACTAGCATGGGTTTCCATGTTGTCAGGATTTGCTTGATCTCGCAACCCAACAGTGTTGATTTGGCCGCATCGCCAAGAGCCGTAAGTTCCCATCTGGGATTGGCAATTATGGCTCAGCATTTTTTGCCCCTGGGTTGCAGAGGAGACTAACCTAGGTTCCGCTGAATAAGCACTATCCGCACACTGATTGCATGTATCATGGCCCTGAGTAACGACTGGGAGAGCGCACTATAAGCCCTCGCCTGGTGTACTGTAGTGGCCGATCCCCTGTATCAACCAATAGCCCCTGCAAGCACCACTTGTTTTATATACATCGGTCCCAGAGACGTTCAAGAAGGGGTGAAAGATGCCAGGCAGCCCAGTTTCCTATGTAGTGGGTTACTGCTAGTTGAACCCATTATGAACCTGGGCGCTTAGCCCCTTGTAAGGTGTTAGGGGAGAACCATGCGTGCAAATTTGGAGCGCTTACCCTCCAATCTACTATAGGGGCTGGAACAGGTTGCAAGAGTTTGTTTCTTAGGGTTCCGTGTTCTAACTATTGTGTAACAAACCCCAACAAGCTCTATTCTCAGCATTAAGGCCGCTATAATGCTCCCCAAGGGCGGAAATCTCAATCCTTGTTTCTCGGCCTAACAGATGCAGACCAGCTCAAACATCAGAGCCGAGGTGAAAACCTACGCCTGTGCCTGAGGGGCCTTCCTGGGAGTCCATGCTTAAATGCTTTCGATCCAAGGGAAAAACTCCTTGACACAGAGTCGAGCCTTCTGCACCCTCCAACCTCAACTAGGGTACTGTATATCGTAGTAAGTAGAGTAGAGTAGAGTAGAGTATAGTAGAGTACAGTAGAGTACAGTATAGTAGAGTAGAGTGCGGTCCTTATAGTGTAGTATAGTAGAGTACAGTATAGCACAGTACAGTGCTGTCCAGTGCAGGATAGTATAGTATGGCATGGCATGGTAGAGTATAGTATAGTACAGCATAACCATTCTGGTATAGTATAATGCTGTAGTGTTGCAACATAGGATGGTGGTGGCACGGTGAGGCTATGCCGGCAGTGGTTTAGGCATTTGACCCAAACTTCACAGCAGAGTCCATACTCCGCTGCATGGTTCCGGGTTTGTGGATTAGGTATCCTTCGCCTGGTGAGGCTCCTGTAGAATCTTTGCGAACGAAAATGAATTTGGGGTGCTGGCCTTTGGACACCGCGCGCCTGCACCTTGCAGATGTTCCATCCAAGCCCTCTATGAGTGCCGTCTGCGCATGAGATCAATATCGGTTCATGTTGCCAAGGTAAGGCACCGTTTGATTCGATTTGAGTACCAGGTCTCACACTGTGTCATGCCACTGTGTACAATGCACAGACCCAGCACTCGCTAGCCACCTATCTAGTCCGTATCGGGCACATGGCACATGCTTCGTACCGGTTGAGGATGCCAAGACTGCCAAGATGTTCGAAGTTAACCTGGCTTGCGCTCCTGTCGGTTCAGACTGGACTGGGGGCTCTTTGCCCTGACATCTGCACGGCCACCATCGACAACTCTCCCTGGCCGTGCAGGTTTGCGAACAACAGCTGCGTGATTCCGGTCAGCCCCAACGCAGCCCGCGAGAGTGCGGAAGACATCAACGTGGCAGTCACAGGGCCCTACAGTGGAGCACTGGGGGACCTCATGACGATGGTGGAGCCAGCATTGGAGCTTGCGGCTCAAGATATCGAGATGAGCAACTTTCTGCCGGGCTTTCGCCTCCGAGTGCATCTCGTAGATTCCAAGTGCACCAAGCCGGACGCGACCTCTGCGGTGTTCGCATCATGCTCCACAGGAGTCTCAAGAAATGAAACGCTTCTAGTATGTTTGCTAGTAGTTCCTGATGTGGGCGACTAAGTCTCAGCTCCTCAAGCCCCCCCTACGGTCACAGGACCCCCGAAGCACATCATCCTGGGCGACTCGTGCAGCGCTGCGTGCGAGTCCGTCAACGATGCCGCCCGCTTCTTCAACGTCCTGCAGGCTGTCTCGTTCTTAGCAGGGAATGGGGTTCTTTTCAAAAGGTCCTTAAAAGGGATCTATAAGGGTACCCTTAGCAGGGAACGGGGTTCCTTTAACAGGGTCTAGAAGGGATCTATAAGGGTACCATACTATACTTCCTGGTTCTTAGCAGGGAATGGGGGAATGGATCCTATGATCATCCCTTAAGGTCCCTTGTGGTACTCTCTATAACCCATTCCCCCATTCCCTACCAAGCACCAGACAGTATAGTACCCTTATAGTATCCCTTGTAGTAGCCCTTATAGGACCCCTTTAAGGCACTTTTAAAGGGACCCCATTCCCCACTAAGCACCAGACAGCAGGTGGCGCCGGGCTGTGTTTCCACGACGCTCAGTGCCTGGGCTCAAATTGCAGCTGCCTTTTGGGCCTTGTGTTTTCACAAGGCGCTATATACTCACCCGCAAAACTAGCAACACCCCTAGGCCATAAGCTCGCTTATACTGACAGGACCCGACTCAGGTGATGCAAACCGATATCCTTACTTCACTCGCATGGCGCCCTCAACACGGTTCAATGCTGTGGCCATCTATGAATTCATGAAATTCGTTGGTTTTAGGAGAGTCGGCGTGTTATATGGCTACAGAAGCATCAACAACATGATCAAGGACATGTTCCTCGAAATGGTTGAGGCAGATCTTCAGACAGGTGGCTATTCTTGGACCATCCTCCTGACAAGGCAAGTTAGCAATCGTGCAGAGGCAGGCCGTGCTGTGGAGTTCATGAAGATGCGAGATTCTCGGGTCAATTTCATAGCACTGCACCCTGGATGGATTCGGCGTTGTCGGTTTATCAGGTATCCACTGCTGTCTCGTGGTTAGGAAATCCTCTCTGCGCGCACGCTCCTCAACGCATGGTGATAAATTCGCGTCCAAGCACCGAGCTCCAAATCCCTGGCCTGCGAACTGCGAACCTTAAAGAATCTGCGTGTGAGACGCCAGTCAAGGTACGAGGACTTGGGCGCTGTGCTGCTTTGTGAGGCCTTTTCGCACGGCGTCGTCCCGCCAGATGTCAGCTGGATGGTCGCTTCTGGGTGGTGGAACACGAATTACATTACGTTGCTTGCGCAGTTCCTCGACGATTTCATAAACCCGTGCAGAATGCAAAGACTACTCCTTCATGTAGCACATGCCTCAAGTCATAGTGCCAAACTCATAGGATTTTGTGTTCATTAGGAGAGGTACGGAAGCTGTCATGCTCAGACCTACAACTTCACAAGAGGCATAGTTCAGTCTTACAGAAGAACCCCTGGGAGCAGTGTTTGACCTGCAATCCCCTGAATCACGAAACCCTTAACCGCCTTGACGTCCTGAAACCTATCTATATGTACGTAAAGTGATATGTAGTGTATACATATGTAACTATGTGTGTGTGTATATATATGTATATGGAAGCACAAGTTGTCCCCTGTTGAAAGGGCGGGAGTTTATCCGAACTTTGACCGGCTTTGTCGGCACACTTTGAGCTAAGATTTTGTTTATGCCGCCTGAAACCGTAAAGGCTTTTATGTTCCACCAAGGTCTCCTGACTGTCCCTGCAGCAGCCAGGAGCCGGATAACGGCTGTGGGTTGAGGGTCTTGTAGGGGCCTTAATAATTACCTATACTACTTTGGGGTTCCTTATGATAACTATAGTATAATGGGCCCCGCAACCCTCTTCGAATTATTAAGGGCCCTACATCAGGCTATTTGGGTGAGATCTTGGTAGGGTTTGGGCTTGGGGCTTTGGTTGGAGCCCGAGATGTTCCCTCTGACCGCGATCCTTGCTGCAGTTTCCGGTGCAAGTTCCAGCAATCTTTAGCCTTGTTGACTGTTGAAGTTCTCAGTTTGCCTCCGAGGGGCGCCCAACAGGTCCCAAATCTTGATGTCCGACTTACTTAGCATACCAAGAGGTGTGCTCTAATCACAGCTGGCTTCGGACTTCAGCTAAATTTCGAAGGCCTGGACTCTACTATAGGGGCCTAAATAATTACCAATACTATTTTGGGGGGTTCGTTATTATAGTTATCGTATAATGCGCACCAAAACCCTTTTCTAATTACTAAGCCCCCTATACCAGAACATCCTTACAATGGCTCGTGCTGCCAAAGCTCTGGTGGATGCCCCGAAGCCGAACATGCTGCAACCATTGAAGCCTTCCACTCAAAGTGCAAACACAGTCTGGCAACAGTTTTAGCTTGAACCCTCATTCCGAAACAACTGCGATAGTCCTAGCTGCATTGGCTGGGCGTGCCACACCCAAGGCTCCAACCCGAAACCCCGCCCTTGATTTGAGTCGAAATCCTCTTACCCCCACCAACTCGTTAACAAAGAGGGTAAAATACAGAAGGATAAACCCTGAACAGCTTTCCCCCAAACCCTCCCCAAGCCCGAAACCCGAAGAAGTGGGGTGCAGCACTGGGTGTGTGTCACTGAAAAGCGGCCCCAGAGCGAGAGACCTTACCTGCTTGGACAGAGTCGTGAGAGCATACTTACACCCAAAGACCCCAAAACCCTAAACCCCTAAAGAGACCAGTACCGCTGCAGACCTTGCCAGGCTTTGTCCGAGAGTGAGAGTCAAAAACCCCTAAACCCTGCCTGCTCGTGCGCGAGTTGAAACCTTAACCCCTGAACCCAAGGTCTCATGAAGCCGTGCCGAGCGCGTGTGCGAGTCGAAATCCTCAACCCCAAAACCCAAAACCCCATAGATCCCTTAAAGGAGTTCTTATAGTACCCTTTACATGATCCCTTCCCCTAAAACTATGCAGGAGCTACATGAAGTTTCGTTTGGCCTTGTGGCTGCTGACCGAGGGCCGATGCTAAGCACGCAGGACCTCGTGAAGTTCAGCTCTTAGGGTTTACCCATAGGCCCCATAGTAGTTCCGTTTTGGGGTTCATATTTAGAATTCTCCTAGGCAATCCCAAAAAGGAACTAATATGGGGCGTATGGGTAGGGATGTGAGGCATCCATGGAGACCAGATGCAGGGAGACGCGATGTAGAGGTTTAGGATTACCGGGCCGCTGTTTCCGAAACGTGTGGTATTTCTTTGAGGTTCTCACATTGTGGGTAAATGGATTATGTTGCCGTCTGCTTGCGCTGCTACGGCCGTACTACAAATAATCATAATAGTAATAACAGTACTATCAATTAACACTATACAACTTACTACTACTACAACGACGACGACTACGACTACCACTACTGCTACCGGTACTGCTACCACGACCACGATCACGACCACGACCACCCACCACCACCACCACCGCCGCCACCACCACCACCACCACCACCACCACCACCACCACGACCACCACGACCACTACTACTACTACTACTACTACTACTACTACTACTACTACTACTACTACTACTACTACTACTGTACTAGTACCCGTACGAGTACGAGTACTACATAGTACTAGTCCTAGTGCGAGTGTGAGTGCGAGTGCGAGTACGATTGCGAGCACGAGTACGACTACGACGACGACGACTACTACTACCGCCACCGGCCACCCCTACTCCGACCCCTACTCGTACTCCTACTACTACTCCTCCTCCTCCTCTTGCGGCTGCGACACTACAAGGACCAACAACACGGATGCGAACCCCCTTTTCATTCGAATACTGACAGTATGGCGACGACTACTTCTGTCAATGCAGCTCGTCGTGTTCTGCTTCGCACCACCACCACCACCACCATCACAATCATAGCTGGAGCGAGACCACCGATGACCGGGGCAGGTAGTCGTGGAAACACAGAAATAGAGGGCTCGAGAGGCAGAGTGACGGTGGACCGGACGAGATTGGTGTTTTTCTGGCACCAAAACGATTCAGAAGGGCGAGCACTTTCTTTCACGTTGACAGGAGTTCCCCTAGGCATCTCCCGGCGTGTGACTCGGGAAATGAGCTTTCGTCATTTTTGGGCAAGTGTTTTGCTGTTGGCTTAAAGCATGCTGAAGCAATAAACGCAGGACAAGCATGGCTTGTCTGGGCGAGAGCTCTCGGACATCCACGACAGGTACACTGCAGGTTGTCGGCTATTTGCCAACGGCAATGGCGCATGCAATCATCAGTGGGCCGGCTACTTTTATGACGGCCTTTGGCTCGTAGCTTCTATTTTGCACGCCTACTTGGTGGATGGGAATCGATCCATTAGCGACTTGGGTACAAACTACTCCAGGGAGGCTTTGTACAACCTTTCTTTGCATCAGGATTTCATGGGTTTGACCGGCAGGGTCCGGCAATTCAATGGCATCGAGCCCACGACAGATCCTGCATCCTACGGAGACAGGGAAGGTATCATCCTTCTGCGCCAGGTGACAGGCCCGGTTGAGGATGCATTTACCGTCCTTGCGCATCGCTCGGCTGCTGGATTCCATTTCCTCAATGATGTCCTTTGGAGTCAGCAAGATCTCAGCCATAGCATCCCGTGTGCTGCGGGATCCTGTGACCTCACAGCAGGTTGGGTGCCGGCCGATCAGGACAGCCGTTGCGCAGGCGGGAAGGTTTGGAGCAACGAGCTCGGATGTGTAGGTTGCCCTGCTGGAAGTTACAGCACTGCATCGCAAGCAAGCTGCTTCCCTTGCCCTCGTGGCAGCTACAGCAATTCCAGTGGAACGGCCAGCTGCGAGCCATGTCATCCGGGCAGCTCTGGCATCATAGAGGGGCTCGTGCATTGCGTGGACTGTCCTCTCGGATACTTCATGAATGACAGTGGTGCCGAAGAGTGCAGGAAATGTCCTCGCAACTCATATGCCGACAGCCGCGGGCTGTCGCTGTGTAAGCCATGCCCTGAAGGGAAAAGTATCGAGTTCGAAGGAGCGACAGAGCTGTCGATGTGCACTTGCAAAGGGTGGCTTTGGTTAGGGCAATGTGTCTTGTGCCCATATGCCACGCGATTCGAAGAGGGGTCTTGTATCCAGTGTGCCATGGACGAGATCTGTGAAGATGGTCGAGTTGTAGGACATTTGCCTTCAAAGTGGGAGTGGGCACAGAGCATAGAGCATGCTGGGCATCTGCCCCAGCTGTCACAAAGTTTGGCGAAGCAGCTCTTGCTGGTGGTTGCGGACGTGAGATCCGAGGAGAACCAACTTTCCCTGACACAGGACATGGCAAGCTTTGATTGGATCATGCAGGTGAGGAATCTTGCGAATCTGTTTGCCAACTTCTTGACCCCTTGTAACCGATCATTTTGTTGTCTAGGGGGATTCCGACCATGGCAGGCCCTCATCTCGGGCAACAACACGCTGGGAATCGTCGCCGCCCCGAATGAGGACGTAGCTGATGCGCTATCGCTGTTCCTCGGCTCATGTTGCAGCAGCATGTGTTCCTGCATGCAAACTTTTGAGCATTTGCTGCTGCAATGCTGCAAGAGCGCCGCAAAGACAAAACACGGCACAGACATAGACACAGCCATCGATGACGTCGACCCCAGAAGAAGCGGCAATTGAGTGAACAGAGCGGCAACAGGCAAGAAGTTTGGAGAAACAGCAGCAAGCAAGTATAATGATACTGATACTGCTACTTCTGTCACTGACAACGGTGACGGCAAGAACAAGCACAGCTGCAGAAGAAGCAGCCGCTTGCTGCTGGCAGTGCTACTACGGCGGCGACGACATCGCCGTCGACGACGGAGACGACAACATCGTGGTCATAGTCGTCGTCGAACTCATCATAAGCAAGGGTCTTCATCATAATTCGTTTTGCTCCGTCTCAATCGGTTTGCTTCAGACAGCAACATCTTATAGAAGCTTACAGGCGGCAGTCTGAAGAAGCCCACACGAACCCTGATGCATCCTGACCCTCGGCACAAGGACTGCCGCCTTGTGGGCGAGCTTCAGTGGCCTGTTGGGCAGAAATCCAACCAGCGCGGTCTTGCACGAGGTGTTTGATCAGTGCCTCAGCTACTTTCGGAGGGTTTTGGGCTTGGGGCTGCAGGAGTCGAGGTCACAAGCATATAGGGTTGACGAAATGGGACCATGTGTAAGATGTCGTGATGTATGCGTGCACCCCGCTTACCCAGGAACATACTGCTGCTTGATGCTTCGCAGAATGTCCTCCATGCTTTGCTCGAAGCTGCAAGGGCCGCAGGCTATTCAGGAAGCCTCGTGGCAGAAATCGCTGAGTCTCAGATGATGCTTGTCGAAAAAATCTGCAAGGAGAGCTTGTTTGTCGCAGCAGACATTCGGGTGGGCAGGGCTCTGCAGAGACTTGCGGAGGCCAAGGAGCATTATGAGGCAGCCCATGAGGCTCTGGTGTTGGGAGTGGAGGCCGCAAACATCCCGAGGCTGACGAGCATGTGCACCATGCATAAGATGCGGGATGTGACCTACTACGCCAAGGAGGTGCATCGACGGGTCCGAGCGATCTTGAACGCCCGCAACCGGGAGGAGACTGTTCTTCTGGCACAGGGGTTCCGAAACGACATGTCTGTGGTCGTGGACCCGCTCTCCCAGGCCATGTCGTCGGCCGTGCACCTCTTCGTGTTGGATGAGGGCACCTGCAACCCGCTGGCAACAACCTCGCAGGAGCAACGAACCCGAAACCATAAACCTCCAAAACCCCTAAAGGCAACAACCTCGCAGGAGCAATGGATGCATTTGGCGCGCGGACTTGCCGAACAGCGAGTGGCGAGTCAAGGTGTCTTCCGCTACTTCATGCAGGTTCCTGGACCCCAAATAACCTACCTTTGTGGTGCTCCTTTTTTTACGTATGATTTCTTGATATATATATATATATATATATATATATATATATATATATTTATGTATATATATATGTATATATACATATACATATATTTGTAAGCCCTTAAAGAGTTTCGGTTGTTTGGGGTCTAGGTTGGCCCTCAGATCTAGCCCCCTCGACCCCAACCCGGCGCGATATGGTACGGCACAAAGCATCCTATCCAGAGGAGCAGAATTGGGGACTTCAAAAGGACATAAGCACAAGCATTTTACGGGATATCCCCACCTTATTGGGCTTCATTAAAGGGGGTTTGTGCAGGATATCCCTATCCCAGTTTTTGCTTATGTGCTTTGTTGGTAAACCCCGAGCACACAGGTGGTCCATGGAATCGACGTGGCTTCCAGCAAGGTCGACCTGGCGGTGCAGCTCGCGAAGAACAACAACCAACTGCTTGGACTGGTTCAAGGGAGCAGGGAGGAAGACATTCCTGCTCCTCCCACGCAGGAGTTGCTGTCCCAGCTTGTGAAACTGCATATTGCCTGGCAACATATGAACAAGGTGCTGTCAGATGCCGTGCATCAGGATGAGATTGCCGAAGTTGACATCACAGAGGTCGAAGTCTACAACCAGGAGTTCTTGATGGATACAGACCTTGTCATGGAGCTGTTAGCTGCGGTACACCACTGCCCAACCCTCGGCATCCTAAACGTCACCAACTATCAGGCCGTAGCCTTCGACAGGCTCTTTACTCAGACCGCTCTCATCAGCTATGGCCATGCGGGCGAGAACTTGGAGGAGCTGAATCACACCCGCTCGGCCTTCCATGCGGGCTACGAGAATTTGCTACAAGGAGCGACTGCCCAGGAGGCCGGTGCCGATTTGCGGCCAGTGGAGGATGTGTGCGTCGTGAGGGCCATGGCTTCAGTCGCCCGCTTTTTTCACCTTTTGGAGCAGGAATTCCTGGCGGTCCTTGCTGGAGCTGGCTCTGACGGCCTTCGGAGGATGATGGCGCTAAGCACAGAAGGCATTTCCCACATGGCATCAGCCTCAGACCTCTTCTTGAAGTCCCTTGGTAGCTGAGTAGGTAACCTTTAGTGGGGTTTATATAATCCTACTATAATTGAATAGGTTAACTTTTTTGGGGGGCTAGGGTACTCAGCCCCTAGGTACTACGCGAACCAGTCCAGCGTGACTTGCCAAGACGCGCTTCTCTCCACCACAGAATGGCTGCAGCTGATCGAGCACATCTCCTTGCTGGCGGGATTGGGGGAAGATGCTTCTTCCGCTTACATGTTGACGGATGGCAGCAAAAGCAGCAACCAGGAAGCTGTGGATTCAAAGATGCAGGAGATGGCAAGTGCACTGCGTGATATGAAGTTTGGTGCTGCAGACCCTCCCCTGCCACCACCGCCAACCCAAGCTTTGTTCGACAAGAGCGCCAACGGTATTCACAATGCGCTAGAGTCTTTCAGGATGGCTTTAGTGGGCGCTGACCGCGCTGCAGTTCTTACTTCATGTGATGACTTCTTGTCGGAAGTGCACCAGATGGAAGACGACTATGTTCAAGCAGCACAGGCCACACACCCAAGGTGGCCAGGGGCTCGTGTTCGCGTGGCCAGCTGGCAGACAGTGCTTGCCAAGAAAATCTTCAAGGAGTCCTTGCTTTCGACAAACCTCAGGAGGCCAGGTGTCTTGGCTGCCACGATCACAGAGTTCGACACAGCCCACCAGCGATTGCGGCATGGTGACAGTGGTGGTGGAGGTCTTTCAGGCATTAGCAATGAGCGGCAGGACCTCTACCGGCAGTGGCAGAAAGTCGATGATTTGTGGTCCGACCTGAAGCAGCATGTTACTGGCCAGACTAGCAGCACAGAAATATTGAGAGCCACACTGCAACAGCTGGAGCAGGAGTTGCACATCCTGGTGTCACTTTGTGGTGTGGTGGATCCCCCGGCAACAGAGAAAGGCACAGGCCTAGTTGTGGCTATTTTTGCGGTGGTAAGCAGCATCCTGGCATTTTGTGCTTGTTGTGGCCCGCTCTTAGAGTACAGCCGCCAAAGGCGAGCAAGGAGGAAGCAACAAGAACATGCCCATGCCAAAGTAGGAATTCAATCTGGCTTTCCGGCCTCTCAGGACAAGCCACGAAATGATATCACCGGCATTGTCTAGCCTATAGTCATCTCATCGCAGGGAAAACATCACGCGAGACGCCAGAAAACTGGCCGGTCTTCGCAAATCTTCGAATTTTGCCAAGGTTTGGAGATCCCGGTGTTTCGGTGCTCCAAGTGACCGCACTGCAGCATGTTCTGAAGACTCCATTCGGAAACGGCCCTAGAGATGGACCATAGGTGACGATGGAGTGAGTCCAGCCCGAGAAACAACATCCTAAACTTTAAATGCCTTCTCTGTGAAAGGGTCTTTCCGGAACAGGGTGAGCGCAGAATCTTAATCTCAATTCCTGGCTTGGATGTCACTTTGTGAGAAAGTTCTGGCTTCAGACAGCAAGTTGGGTTTGGGCCTGAGGTAAGTACCGCCTAAAAAAAATCCGCATGGTTTCCCAGTACTAGGTCGGGGCAGCTTTCCGTCTCGTGCAATGCGGTCCTTGCAACAGCTGTTCAAGCTCCTAGGCGTGGCGTTTTTTTTCGGGCTTTGGCTGTGCTGGCTGCTTGAACTGGCTCCAGGCTTTAGCTTTAGATCATGCTTTCTGTGACGTTAAGGGTTTAACCTGTGGAGGCACTATGTACTTGTCCTAAACCGACGCCCGCTTGTTGCTAGAACGCTTTGCTTCGTGCAGCTGCATGAGCCCAGTGGGGTGCATAAGGGTTTAGGGTTTATAGGGTTTACAGGGTTTGGGGCTTATGGTCTCAGGCAGGTGCTGTTTGGCTCCAAGTGCCGGTTCCCTGCTGAGAAATTCCGGCCAAGCAACGTTTCCGCAGCACGTTTCATAATTAGGTGCCAATTCGCAGCGGCCTACATGCCACTTGTTTGAAGCCGCATATGTCAAGGGAGTTTGGGATTGTTTTGTGCCAGGCATCCCATGTTTCAGTCTATACACAAGCCCCCAAAGCCATCCCGTCTCTCGTGGCATATGCTTTCGGGACACCGTCTTACAAAAGAGGTCCCGTGCACATCCCGGGCGGATTCTGTGTCCAGGCGGCCAGAACTGCCCCAAAAAAGCTAAGAGGACATGCTGGAGTTGTCCTTGTCAGATTTCTGTTTGCTACCAGAACAGGTTGTTGACCCAATGAGCTTGGATAGTTCAACTCTTGGTAGAAACTTCGTGAACAGCGAAACTGCTTCGAGGTTCGCGCAGGATCACTCTGGAATGCAATCTGCTTCTTGTCTGTCGTCAATGGTGGAGGCTATGCCGAAGGTGCATCTCTCTTGCTTCCTCCTCGTGGAGTCGAAGTGGCCCCACTTGGCGCGAAGTGGCAGGAACTTTTTACGGTCAAAATCACACAGAAGCTGGGAAAGGCTTTGTACTTTACGTATCGAAGCTAGCGCAGGTCCTAATAGGGTTTGCGATGGTTTGCCCAACCCACCAGAACTTTTGTTGGTCAGCTGCCTTTTCGGTTTCCCTGCAAAAAAGTAGATAGTGGCAGGTAACAGTTGTGCTGTAATGCTGAAGGCTTTGTAACTGCGCGCACCCTTGGAGCAAATTCCAAAAATAGTACCCCAGACTTTCACATTTTCGGGGGCTGTACTTAGCGACTCTTCAGGCCTTTTAAGTTATAAGCTAATTCTGCGCGGTGTTCTTTCGTGTCTGAACTTAGCATAACTTAGCGTTAGGACATCTAGAATGATTTGATTACAAGAGGTGCCTGGAAGCAGGCACTGCGTCTAAAGAGGGTTGGCTGGAGGAAGCTACGGAAGGGTTTAAAGGGAACTCCAGAAAGTTGGAGTATGGTTTCATGGTAGGATACCCTATAATTCACCTTAAAGGGGTTACGATAATGATATTCCAACTTTCTGGCTTCTACTATAGGGTCCCTGGGTGCGGCTGAACGCTAAGGTGAGCCCTAAACCCCAAACCGTACAGTCGCTTATCGTGGGACTTGTGATTTTAGGGGTTTCAAGGGCTTCTGCCAAGAGGCTATGGGGCCCAAAGAGCGTCGGAGGTCCAGTAGATGCTTGCTTCTGTAGATGCTTGCGGCTTAGGGCTTAGGGTTTACATAGCTCAGAAGAAAAACGAAGTTACTTATATAGTCTCTTTGTCTCAGTCTTCGTTTCATTTTTTCATGACCGCCGAAGTTCTGTGTACAGTCTGCTGTGCATGTGCCCGAACTCCGGTCCATGAAACCGTCATCCCCCGACTTGTTTTGCTACGACTTCCTTTGATTGTGCTGTCTCTCATTCCCTCGCGTCGCCCCGTCCTGAGTTTGGCGACTCTCACGTCCAATTGTCTAGACTCTAGGCCTGATGCTGCCCTCTGAAAGATTAGTCGTAATTTCCCCTTGTTGTTCCTACGGTTGATGATTTGACTACTTCATTACCCATAATAAGGATATAGCATAATTCCCATAGTTCAGGGTCCGTAAGGTGATGCAGGGTTAAAATCATCAACAGTATAGCTCAATACCCCATTCAGGCCCCTTGACTCATTCAGCTGCCCCAGAGCAGCACGCGAACATACAGGCATCCTACGTTGAAGGTCCGAAGGCCTCGGATCATTGAATCGGTCAAATCAAATCCATTCCTGCCACTTTGTGCTTCTCGGACCCCTTCCTTTATAAGTAGGGCTATAAGTACCCTAAAAGGAGTTACCCCGATTACAACCCTTCTTATAATCTTCTTTAAATCCTGAGCCCATCCGAGCCTTTTCTCTCAAACTAAATGCGCCGAGGTGCAACGCTTGAGCGAAAGAGCAGCGCAGCAGCTGCAGGCTCCATGCGTAATACGGGGTTTAGGGAAGTAGGGTTTAGGGAATTAGGGTTTAAAGCTTGGATGCAAAAAGAGTGAAGTGCCGGAATGGGTAGTATTACTAACTTTGGCTTCAGTATTTGTGAATGCTCTGATTTACCCCGAAGCTCTGTTCTGTTTCTGAAGGCCACCAAGTTACGTGATGTGAGCGCTTGGCTTCGCGAACTTAGGTGTCCAGGGGACAACCCTGCGACCTACACCCTAACCTGTTAGGGGCTGCAGTCCCTGCAGAAACCCGCAGGTCATCCTCTCAGAATAAGCTAACATGATATCTGGGCAATTCTTGGCATCAATTCGAGATGGACTGCCTTTACGAGGTTGTTAACTTCCGTTCTGTTTGTTAGAAACTGGCTCGTGCTCTTTTATTTCCATCTTATTCAAACTCGTGTTCTTTTCGCTGGGTTCTGTTGCATGCATCGTAGAAGCTGGCAACCGCCTGTTCATGTGTAGCTGTGGAGCTCTATGTACACACAAGGCATATGAACTGTTTCTTACAGGACTGTAGTCATTATTGCGGATGAGCATTAGCTTCGCACGGGTGTGTCGTGCGAGATAATGCTGTTCCGTGTCGTCATGGTCCCTTCTGGTATTGACATCATGTAAATTTGGTGGTATACCCGCTTTGGTGCTTATCAGGTGTTGCGGCCGCAAGTTAAAACAGATTGAAAACGTGCTCCTACATTGCTGGCATGTTTTGCTTCAACAAGTGTATCACAAGTACCTGCGTCCGAGCTGCCCAGGTCGCTCGCCAGACAGGCCCCACCGCGGAACCCGCCGAGGAGGCGCCACTTCTGTCAGCGCTCTCGGCTTTGGACTCGAAACTTTCGACACTTAGAAGGTTGCATTTGTCTCGTGTTTGTTGGCACGCTGGCCCCTACTTGCCAATATAACAATCCGGAACATGAGTCGCCCGAGCTAAATCCCGCAACAGGCATCACTCGGCACTAAAGTTGTCGGTGGACAGAGCGGCGAATGCTTCCGTTTGTGTCTTCGAGCATGGGTTCCCTTAAGAAGAGATCGGGCCTTTGAAAGGCTGTCCCGACCCTCGAAGGAGCCGTCCACGACGCCAGATCCAAGCAGTAAACAATACTGTCGAGCCCTTCACAGAACATATGGTATTCGTTTCAGCGTTCGGATTGCGAGTTTGGGGCCTTCTTGAACCTCAAGCCCAAAACATTCCCATATTACGGAATAAGTCGAATAACCCGGTGTGGTTGATTTGGTGATTTCAGGTTTTTAGACCGCACTCGCGAGGTGGACGAAATTGCGGCAGGGATCCCAAGTGGAAGGGCGTGGAGAGAAGAGCTTGAACTTTCGAGCGAGCATAGTCGCGGTTTGAGTTTGTTTAAGGTGTCAGGAGTTTGGGGATGTTTGATCTGGGGTGTAGACATTGTAGACTTGCGCATTCGACCTTTGGGTATGCTGTGTTCAACACGTGCGGGAGCCTTAAACAGACCCGATGAGTTTCTGGGCGTAGGGTGTATGGCGTTTTCCAAACCCATTAGCTATCACAAGGTCCTTGACATGAAACCCCAACCCCGAGCCCTAAACCAACAGTGTTTCATTGGCGCCCGCCTCAAAGTAATGGTTGGCCATCGCCTGAATAGCCTCGCCCACAGAGAGTCCGAGTTGTGAGAGTCCAAGCCCAAGTAAGTGGAGTTCGGAATCGACATCGCCCCCCGAACACACGAAGTATGGTTTGGGTGGATTCTCTTCCGTCTTCTAGAATCAACTTTTGTCATGAAGGGTTGTTTGGGGTACTGTAGTAACAGGCTGGCACTGGGAGGCTGCAGCACTTCCGGGATATGTTGTAGAGCATCCGTACGGGCTTACCGGTACAGCTGTTAGTACGTCACAGCTCCTGTTGCAGATCCCTTGCAGTGCCCGTCGCAGCTCCGTTACAGCTCCCGTTGCAGTTGCGTTGTAGCTCCGGTACTTGTCCGCTGCAGTTCTGCTACAGCTCTCCTTGCAGCTCCAGTCGGCATGCTACGGCTCCACGTGCCAGTACGGCTCCGTTACAGCTCTCGTTATGCGCACTGCAGGCCTCCCTCTATGTTAAAGGCCGAGACCGTAGTGCTCGTAGTAGAGGCTCCCGAGAACACCCCCAAAGATAACCTAATTACACAGAGATCTGCGAATCAACGACACCCGTACCAGTGTCCCGGCCTTGCAGTCGCTGCACAACTGTACTGATGTCCTGCATACTGTATGCCCAAAGCCTTAACTGCTCTACTTACTCAGGCTCCTACATTAAGCAAAGTCTACCGTGTAGAGCAGGGAAGCATCAAGATTTCGGGCTTGGCCATGTTTAGAGAGGAGAAATGGTGTTTTCTGGTGTAGTTTGGGGTAGCAGACTTTGTCGAGGCTCAGGCATAGTTTTGGGTTATGGTGAAGGTTCCCTCACCGCTGCGCCCCCCGGTCACACTTGAATCTCGCTGTTTCAATCAAAGTCCTCCATCGTCCACCATGCAGCCCCTGGGTGGTACATGCTGGTACCTGAAGACTCTAGAGGCTCTTCTATAGAAGGATCTCTCTCACAGCTCCATTTAGCTCATGATTAGACACTACGGCAACACCTGACCCTGCAATCGTGGTATAATAGGAATAGAATAGGGCCCTAATATAATCCTTATAGTCACTATTACAGGGTGGGGCCAGCTTCTAAGCAATACCTCCTTGGAAACCTGCTGGGAGTTTCCGAAAACAGGGGACCCCAATATAGTGCCCTAAGTAGTAGGATCCTTATTATAAGGACCACCCAAAATGAGGTACCCCCAATTCTCGGAAACTCCATGCTGGCTAAGGCGATTATAGCTGCCGCGCGTGCTGCACGAACCTCAGATCCCTAAGCTGCATACCCATGGTCTCCATAGTAGTTCCTTTTTTGAGGGTTACCTTATAGGATCCTAAGTATAAGCAGCTAGCTGTATACCCATGGCCTCCATAGTAGTTCCTTTTATTTTGGGATTACCTTGTAGGATCTTAAGTATAAGCCGGCAAAAGGAACTAGAATGGACCCCATGGGTAGATGCAAGAGCTGCGTGAGAGGAAGATTTGCGGCTGGGATCCGTGGGCAGTTCAGCTCCGGGAATGCTTTGACATGGCCTTTCCAAGTGCAATTCTAAGCTAAAACACTACAAGTGTTCATAGTTCATCCGGACTTGTGTGGCAGAAAGCGGTACCTATGTATGTGTTCAGAGGTCAGTCTTTGCAATGGACTGTCGTGTGCCCACTCTTTTCCGGCAGATCGACCACAGAGTCCAAGTTCAGGGTTTATCCAATCTAGGGGTGGGTTGTGCAGGGTCTTAAGGCTTGAAAACTTGGGATAGATGTCGTGTTCTATGAGGGTTTCTTAGGGCTTGTAGGGTTGTTTGGGCTTACGGGGTCAATGACGAACATTTTGCATTGCATCGTTAGCGGAATGCTTCGACATCGCCGCTGCTACTCGCACAGCCCCACTTTCAACAGTCTGTGTGTGTGTGTGTGTCTGCTTGTGCCCATCGGCCCTAAACGCTGGCTTCGGCGAGTTGTGAATGTCAAACAACATCAAACCTTAAGTCATAATCATCGTCCAGCATTCTTGCATGCATTCATAGAGAACGAATAACAGTAATCGTCGTAGCAAGTTTGTTGTAATTATTCCTTTTTCTCATGGGTACTATCTTCCTAATAGTCGTCATAGTAGCAATGCCAGTGGTCAACATTCAACCAACATAAAGAACAACCTATGGAGCTTGGCAGCTCCATAGTAGCAAACTATACTAGTACGGCGATTCTCCTTCCAATGTTCAGTATTATTGCCGTTCTTACATTGTTTATTGGTCTAAGTCCTAGTCTGATTAATTCTGAGCATTCATCTTGTTCTTGTTATTCTTGTTCTCATTTTTCACACTATTCTTACGTTTAGTCTGACTTTTAGTGCTACTACTGCTATCATTCCTCTTACAGCTTCTGGCTGTCCTTATTACTAGTATGACCTTATGACTACTATTAATTACTACGATCATTATTATGATGACTACTACTATTACTACTACTACTACTACTACTACTACTACTACTACTACTACTACTACTACTACTACTACTACTACTACTACTACTACTACTACTACTACTACTACTTCTACTCTACTACTGTTGTTACTATGACTATTATTAGTACTACTTGTATTTCTCTCGAAAGCCTCTGAGGCCGTCGATCGGCCCTCGGGAGTCTCCACGGGGAACATGTCTGGCCCTGACCCGTCGGCTGGGTTCTTCTCCAGGGAGTTTCGCGGTTTTAGGGTTTTTTTGGGGGGTTGTCGGGGATTTTAGGGGTTGTAGGGGTTTGGATTTAGGGGTTTCAGGGTTAGGGGTCTGGGGTTTGGGGGTTTAGGGTTTGGAGTTTCTTGTCAAGGAAGTTCAGTTAAGTTACCATAACAGAGATCTATCACCCCTATCATATGGTTTCCTTTAGGCAGTCTAGTTAAGTTACCGTAACAGAAGTTAACCTAACAGGGATCTATTTATCACCCCAAATATGGTTTCCTTATGGTTAAGGTATTTAGTTGAAGTTACCGCAGTAAGTAGCTGGGCTTGGCACTTTGTCAGGGACAGGATACCTGAGAGACTAGTGCGCTCATCACAGTTTGAGGCGTGAATGAAATCCCAGCATAGTGTATTCGATCATGGAACCCTCGAAGGGCATCCTCAATGTTAGAGAAGCTCCGACCTCCATGTTAAGGCCGAATTTGTCGAGTTGCGGCCCTTAGTCTCCTTAGATATTCTTCTGGCTCGTCCGGCGAAGCGGCTGAGCTTGTCCACCGCTTTCTTCTCGAATGCCTTCCAACGTCAACAGCGTTTCAACAGGTCATTGGTGTTGTTGTCATCACCGTTGGCAAGCACCTCTTCGCTTTCCCTTAGTTAGTCTTCCTGTGGTTTCGTCGCCTTCACGCTATGATCCCTATAATCCTGGCAATTGCGATACCCGTCATTGTCGACGACCGCTCCACCGCCGCCGCGACAACTACTACTGCTAATTACTACAACTGCTACTGCTACTGACTGCTACTGCTGCTGCTACTACTACTACTACTGCTACTACACCCCTGCTGCTGCTCCTGCTACTGCTACTGCTTCCTTTCGTATTGCATTACCACGACGGTTTCAACAATTACCGCTTCGACTGTTGCGTTGCAGCGGGCGTTTTTTGTCTGCAGCCGTTACCGCTGCCTCATTGAGGCACTCGCCTCGCTGGAAAGCGACGAGGTACAAACAAGACAAACAAAACAAAACACGTCATACATTAATCGGTAGAGGCAGAGGCCCAGCTACATCATTTTAGTCGGCAAGGAACCGTGTAGTTGCGTGGGCGATCGCCAGCACGCCAAACTCAGCGTCCACTGTGTACTCCAGAGTGCTGGTACCAACCAAACCTTTTCCGCCCTTAGGAGAGAACCTGTCTAACCTTGAAGCTGCACACATGGTTGCATCAAGGGCAGTGGTAGGACAACACAGCTCTTACTTGGGGGGTTGAGGCCCCAAATGCCTGCACCCTAAGCCTTTACATGCAGTGTGCTGCCATGACGAAAGCAGCTCCGCATGGACTCATTGTGCTTTGGCAAACTCTTACTGGTGTTTCTGGGGCTTTTGAAACCTTTTCTTGAGAGGTTTGAGGGGCATGTAAGTTTGGAAACTACCAGGAGCAAGTTCTAAAGTCGTGGATGACATTGGATTTGAGGGAGTGTTTGCTTGTGCTGGCTTCGCTCTGGTGGGAGGGCGGACTGTATAGCTAAAAGTAAGGCAGCCGTACTTATGTTTACCTACGGCCCGCTGACGAACCGTTAATTATTAGTAATCCTTAACCTAAACCCTGAACAGCACGCAGACCTTGCCTGGACATGTCCGAGAGTAACTGTCAGAACAGCACACCACCGCACACCCTGATGCGACGGGGTTCCTGAAAACGATGAGCTGAAAAGAATCTATGCCTGGATGTTCCGAGTTGTGAGACTAAACATGCGAAGATGCATCAAATCCCCGTCCATCAACCCAAACGGTATTCCGATTGTGTAGAGACACATGTGGATGATTAAGTGCTGGCTCTGGCACGAAGAAATCGAATGCCTGTTGCAAAGACCCAACAAGTAAGCCTGCTCATCGCTCAATCCTCACTCTGAGGTGCAGATCCTCTCCCTCAGCAAGGGAACAGTGAGGCGCGGTGCTGCCGTTTTGTTGATGGCTTTGGGAGCCAGGGCTGCCTCGCGCCAGTGAAAATATCTGTGAATCGTAGTATGTTATGAGTAATGTAAGTGTTTACATATGTATTTTGCATGTTTGTATGCATGTGTGTATATGTATATGTTTGTCCGTATGTATGAATGTATGCAGGTACGTAGGTATGTATGTGCCTGTGTACCCATGTATATGTGCATGCAGGTGTGCATGTTTTTATGCGTGTAGTATGCATGTATGTAACCATGCATGTATGTATACATACATACATACATACATGCATACATGCATACATACACACATGCCTACGTACATAATTACACTTATATGTATATATAATCATATGTATATATGTATATACAGTTATATACACATACACAGAAACATACGTTTGACTTGGTTCTGTGTATTTTTGCATATGCTAAATATTTGAAAGGGCTTGGCTGTCTTAGTCTGGAATCGAGTATTCACCAGCAGAATATGGAGCTGTGCTTGGCCTGGCGACAGGGCGGTGCAAGCACGGGGAAGTCTTAGGTTATGCCAATAGTTTCTACAAGCAGTGGGGCTACGGAAGCATAGTTTTTCTGACCCCCGGGACAGTATGTTCCGCTCTGGCATATAGCAATTGTCGAAACGCCAACCCCAACCCCTCAGCCCCGAAGCAACCTTAATACTATCACAGATGAGCGAGCAAGAGGAGTTGTTTTTTGGGAGGCCTAGGGCATTTCCGGTGTTGGGATTTGAGCACATGCTGCCTGGATCCACTAGATTGGGGAGGAAATGTTGAGATCCTATATCGCAGAATCCCGAACCCAACAAGGTTGCATGATGTTGCATCCCGCAGCGGCTGCAGCCCTAGCCCCACCTCTCTAGCCGGGTGGCACGAAACGTCCCAAAGTTGGACATAAAGCCTCCGAAGCCATGCCCAAGCAGCCGAGGCATAGGGAGGTTGCTTGGCCTTTTTTCGAGATCTTTTGTACATGACATGACCGACTTGACCTGAGGGAGACGAGAACCTCAAAGCTTAATGGAAACTCATTCGTCAGTGTTTCTCGCCGCGCCATCGTGTTGTCGAGCCAAAACTAGGTTCAATCGTGTCCTTGCAGCTTTTCTTATTTGTAATTGCATCGTCGTCTTCGCTGTGGTTTTCGTTCCCCCACCATCGCCATCATCGAGATTGTTAACTTTTCAACTCCATGTATTGCCCGAATAGGGGCTGCCTGCGTTCATATCGTAATATTTGTATTCTCAACGAGATCCCCTCGTATATGTAGCACATTTACATTTACACATACATGCATACATACTGGAAGCAGCTGTAGTATCCTTAGTCACACTTACTGCGTCAATCCTGTTTTCATCCAGGGTTGCTTTCAGCACAGTGTTTCGACGAACAAGAATACTTGGCGAGTGATGATGTACCTTGCCAGAGCATGAGACCCTAAACCTCAAACCCTGAACCTTAACCCATAAACCAACAGAACTTGCAAAACGACACAAACAATCCTTTAACCTCCAAAGGTTCTGGGGCATTCTGCGATTTATGGCCCAAGGTTCAGCAGGATCCCAAAAACCTCTCAGGTTATGGACGTGCTGGCACGGAAAGGCCGCTTGACTAAACCTCCACGAGGGCATGTTCTCTCTTCTGTACTGTAGTGTTTCGGCTTTAACTTGTCTTCTTCAAGAGGCGCAGCGAGCTTCCCCCACGGCCTTGGACCTTCTAGGGGCTCATGATTTGAAGCTGAGTGCTTTGCATTTGCGCCCCAGCAGCATGGCGAGGAGCTATTAGAAACGAATCCCCAAAATCAAACATTATATGAAACTAGCTGTGCCGTAAGTAAGGTGTCTGTATAATGCACTAGACTGCCATGTGCTGCAATGTACTGTAATAGCTGATAGCTTACTAAAACAAACTGAAATATGTTGGTGATCTTGCTCTTGAACCGCCCTTTAGGACTTAGTCTCCGACTTGTGGCCGATTTAATTGAGAGGCCCGAAACACGGCACTATTCCATGCTGTAGGGCTCCTTCATAAAATTCTATTTTTCATACCCCGTCAACCGATTAAGAGGCCCCGCAAGTGCGATACCAAGGCAGAATGGCCAAAAGCGTGGAAAAAAAATCGGGTTAATTAGCTATGGTGCTGAAGAACGGAAATTTACCCTGAAGCGCAGAAAAGCAAACACTTGCAAAGAGTGTAGGGATTAGGGTCCCTTCAAGCATGGCTGCAGGCGCTTTGGGCTTTAGCTTTGAGCCTAAGTGAGCTTGCAGTTGTGCAGTTGGTATCCTGCTGTCAAGGAGCAGGTCTTGTAGTGGAATTTGAAGTTGACGGGCGGAACATGCCACTCTACACTAGTGACCCCAGACGGCCAAATGATATCCGATAAGGAAAACGGCCTCAGCAATTCAAGGGTCTCGTTAGTTGACTGCGGTGGCTCCAGTTTGCAAGTAAAACGGAGGTCGAAAATCTGGGGTCATGCTTGTAGAATCAACAATAGTGGCCAGTACTTGTTGGAAGCCCAGTACAGTCGTGCCTTCGTGTCGTGTTCAGTGCAGGCTTCTCTTTAAGTCCTCTTCTAGTTCTCATCATCTAATCTTTAAACACATTCGATTTACTGATGGGCTGCCAGCGTGCCTAGTAAACAAGGCTACTACGATGAGATGACCAACACTTTCGAAGACATCAAAGCCAAGCGCGATGTTGTGGAGAAGGCGGCTTCCTCAAGCTCGGCCCCCTTAAAGCTGTAGAGACCCAACCAATTCCTCAACTCTACCTGGACCATCCTGGACCCCCCAAAGTATGTAGAATACTCGCAGTTTAAAGGTATTGGGCCATTACTTTACCTACTTCTGGGGGTTTTAAGTAAAGCCGAAATGCAAAGCCTCAGCCTGAAATGAAAATCCCCAACGCCAATCCCTAAAGCCTGTGCTCAAGGCCCAAAGCCCTGCTATAGAGGCCTTAACAGTTACCTATAATTACTATAATCATAATAAGGACCCCCGGCCCTTAAAATAGTAGTATAGTTAGTATTATACTAACTTTACTACTATTTTAAGGGCGGTGGTCCTTATTATGATAGTATGATGGGCCGCAAAACCCTATTCTAATTAGCAAGGCCTCAAGCCCTACAGCCCAATCGATAAGGATCCTTGGGCCAAGAGCTGAACCCGGGTTTAGGGTTTAGGGGCCGCAAGTGCAGCCCTTCAGTCGGGCCTGACGTACCGAATGCCTGGGAGCGAGAGAGAGAGAGAGAGAGACAGAGAGGGGTTTTAGGGGTTTCAGGGTTTAGGGGTTTAGGGTTCAGGGGTTCGGGGTTGACGGGTTTATGGTTTATGGTTCTTTGGGCCTGGATGCAAAAGGGTTTTTTAGGGCGACAAGACCATCAAAGTGATCGACAGCCGAACCATGATTACTGAGCACGAAGGCAGAGGTCTTTTCAAGGGATGTCAATGTTACCCTAAGGCTCCATAGATATGAACCCCCAAAAGGAACTACTATGGGGCTTTAGGGTAGAAGGATGCTGAACAACTTAGGAAGCTCAAAGCTGAGATTAGTTTTGTCAGGCAGCGGGCAGATGAGTTGACGAGACCCTTCTTAGCTGTCTCATAGCAACCCCATCTTCGCGTTGCAAGAGGTCAACACCCTGCCCCAGCGCCCGATCCCAGCGGCAGTTTTTCGCGTATAGACATGTGGGATGGTGGGATGCCCAAACTTGGTTCTAGATATGGGAGTTTCCGAAAATTGGGGGTACCTTATCTTGGGGTCCTGATAATAAGGATCCTACTATTTAGGGTACTATATTAGGGTCCCCGATAATCGGAAACTCCCATATTTCTTGCAGGGTGATTCAGTGATTTAAGGTGGCCGGCTTTGGGGTTTCAGTTCAGCCTACAGAACCCCACTGCCGCGCGTCCTAAACTCCAGCCCTCCCCCTTCCTTCGAGACGATCCCGGAGCTGAAATGCCCTAAACCCTAAACCCTTGCATGGGTGGTGTGGTGGTTGAATCCCTACTGAAGATGCCTTCGTCCCTACTCCCTCAACCGGTACGGTAGTCTGGATGCCGCAAGGTGAAAAGACACGAGGGTTCAAAAAAAAACTAAACCCTGTAGTACGCTGTTCCAACCAAGCACCCTGCAATGCGGGCCTCGTCCTTGCTAGGTAGGGGGAAAAAACCCGAAATGCAAGGAGATTACGGCTCTTCTCGAAGAGAAGGAAGAGATCGAAAAACGAGCCTTGATGGCAACGCCGAACCTAGAGGTAAGCTCATGCAGAGTAGTTGTGGCCCGGTAGAACCTTCTTCAGCCCATGCAAACCTCGGCGCGTGTCGTTTTGCGACCCCGCAGTTCAAGAGCATGCAAACTTTTGGACTGCATCCCACAACGCCGAAGGCCGAAGCCGCCAAGCCTCGCCTTCCATCTAAATCTAACATGTCTGCTTCTAGTTTCCAGAATCGACTGCTCAACATGCAAACCTCGCTCTGTCACTGAACTATGATGTGAACCAATCCCTACACACCTGGGTTTTTCATTCCTAGAACCGAACTAAAGCTTCAACAATCGCCATTGTTGTTATTACCATTATGACCATCAGATTACCCATATCATTGTCAAAACCAAGTTTTCCCATATGGTTACTATTCGTATCAAAATCATCATCAGATTAGCTCCGAGAACCTGTGAGCCAAGGAATGAAGGAAGCGCAGGCCGAGCTCGAAGCCGTCCAGGCATCGAATAAGGCGAGCCAGAAGGCAGGAGTGAAGGGTTCTATTGGGGTTTAGGGGTTTAGAACTTCACAGCCCGGGTGCAAAAAGAGGGTTTAAGGGTTCAGGGTTTAGGAGGGTTCTAGAAGGGTATCTAGAAGGGGTTCTAGAATGGTCTAGGGTTGGTTGTGGCGGTGATGATGTTGTTGATGTCAGAGTTCATACTCTTGTGTACCTTCTTGTCAATATTGCTCGCCATTGTCATCATTGTTTTTTTCGTTTGGCCGTGACTTCTGTCTTGTGCCTAGCTACACGATCTTTCAAAAGCTTCTGGCCCCGGTATGTTTGCAGAAAGTCAGTGGGAAGCATCAGACCGCGCTACCCTAAACCCCTAAACCCCAACTTCCAAACGACCTGCAGCCTTACATGCGGATGTGTTGCTGCACCCAGGCATGCAAATGACTGCCAGGGAAGATCCGTATCCGGAATCCGCAGAACCTCCGAAAGTTGCCAACCCCTGTCGCTCCAAACGCGGAGCTTCAAAACGGCAAGCACTCCCTGAGAATCACTTGGAACATTGAACCCTAAACCCTAAACTACCTTAGAACTTGCTAGGTAGGAGGGCAAAAACCTTAAACCCAGTGCACTCAAACTTGAGCGGGCCGACGCGTGGGATGCTCGAAAAGGTCCGATGCACCAAAACAAGCCTTTAACCCATAAATCCTAAACTCTCAACCCAAAAGCATCCCAAACCCAAACCCAAGCGCTTGAAAAGCTTCCCAGGCGAAACGGAAAACTGAGCGGATCCTGCGCCAGCTTGAGGCCAGAACCCTAAACCCCTAAACCCTGCATCCTGCAGGGACCTGGTCGGGTAAACTGGGTTTAGGGCTTGGATGGGTTTGGGGGGAGGGCGGGCCAGGGGGGGTCCTCACAACGACGGCGTTTCTAGGTTGCATAAGGAAATCCTGGGAAGTTATGGTGTTCTACGTGGGTTTACAGTGGTTCAGCGAGGGATTCCGAAGATGAGGGTTGGTCAGTCTACATAGGGTCCTTGGAATATGGATCCTACCATCTAGGACCGAAGTTGGCATCTCAGACGCCCGGATGCTGGTGAGATGTCAATCAGGGAGTTCAAGTTCATAGAACCATGCTACAAAGTAATCCTAAACCCCTAACCCCTATAAACCTTATGTCATCCATACAGAAACCGGCAAATCCCATCCCCAGGCTGGTGGCTCGATCGCGCGACAGGCGCTGCGGCGACTGCAGCTGAGCCGGATGCCTCTGGCAGAGAGGGCCGCCTGGTGATGATAATATAGGGGCCTTAAAACTGCCTATGCTATTTTGGGGGTCCTTGTTAGAGTTATAGTATTATGGTCTGGTGATGATAAAACATGGAGTTTTGGGGCTCTTCTTGGGGGTTTTCCGGGTTGCTAAATTGGTGATGATAAACATGGACTTTTGGGGCTTTTCTTGGGGCCGACAAGTGTTGCTATACTCTTTTAGGACATCAGCGTTTAGTTTTTCGGGACGCCGTGAGGACTAAAGCACGGTGCGACTTTCAAGAGGAGTAGTATCACTGAGGCTTAAGTATGTTGATGTTTAATGCCGCTGGCTCTAGGTTGGGGTTTGGGGCTGTGTTCTGCTTTTGGTTCTCGGCCAGGTTCTATGTGTGGCTCAACATTACATCAAGGTTACATCAAGGGACTAAGGATGCGCAGATTGTCAGTCAGAGATGTTATTCGAAAGCGTTCTGTTGTGAGTTCGTCGGTTTTGCGTGCGGATGTATTTATTGGGCTTCGCACACTTGATTGTCAAAGGTACCTAGCATGGGTCATGCCAACAATGGGACGACGGCTTCAATACCAATGATTACACCTGAGTTCTTCTTGCATCAGGGCGTCTTACAAAAGCACCTCTACGCATGTCCGTTTTTTTCCAAGTCTGGATATGTTCGAAGGACGCTTCTGTCATTTGCTGGTCCCAACACCCGTTCTCGTGCCGATTCTCGGAGTTGAAGATGGAAATCCAGAGTCTACAGAAGATTGGGCTTGTGCGCCGCCTTTGCTGTGCTTGCACGATTAGGTGGCTATGTGTGCCCACACTGCCTTGTAACGCTGAGCCCAAAGCCCTAAGTTTTGAGCCGTCAACCCGGAATGTCCTTGCTTGTGGTCAGGTGGCGAATGTCCGCAAGGACGCTGAGAATGTTTTTTTGCACATGTGTTCGGACTGGTATTGCCATCATCGACGCAGACACCTTTGCAGCAAGTATCGATGCCCGTGTCGGGAGGTGTCATTCTTGACCTTGTTGCAGGATTTCCGGGAGGCTGCTCTAAGCAACATCACGCCAAGCTCGCCCGTCTCTAGGCGCTTGCTGTGCCGTCGCGTCCTTGCTGTTATTTGGGTTTAGAGGGGAAGGGCAAAATCCAACTTTCTCTGTGCCTGGATTCTAGGTGCCGCTTGCTTTGGTTGGGGGAAGCAGCAGTTGCAGAACTCTGCTTAACCCTAAAATTCCCATGACATGGTGCTTCAAATCGTCCTAACTTCCCTGACAGGCAGCGGGTCAAAGTGGACGACCTGCATCTGTGCTGCAGCCATCGACAGTCTGCAAGTAGGGTCTTCGGAAGCAAGGCATTCAAGTTTCAGGGATCGGTGCTTGGGATGGTCCACCTGCAAACCCAGATCTAGAAGGTAGATCCCGTAATCTGGGGTCCTACACTACTAAGGGCTACTTTATAGGAACCCCCATTTGAGGGATCTACTTTTTGGATACTCCCGGGGCGCCCGGAAATCGACCTCTGGTCATCATTGCATTCCCTACTTACCAAAGGTAAGTTCCTGGCCGCCGAAACCTAAAGTACACGCAGACGTACACACGCACATACGTACCTACATGCTAGTCCGAAGAACAGAAGAAAAGCGGGGAGAGAGGGAGAGAGAGCTAAACAGAAGTGAATAGGGAGATAAGTGAAATAAGAAAATATGTACGCATAACACAAACGATGAAAGGTTTAGGAGCTGGGGATCAGCACACGTGTGCACTCTTTATCTGCAGTCCCCTTGGACAGTACCTGGGCTTCCATGTTGTTTGCATCTTATCTTCGCCGTCGATAAGGCAGATGATCCGGCCGGCGAAGCTTGTCCAGAACATCCAGCGGCTCTCAGCCGTAGTCCCATTTTGATTCGTTACGGTAAGCTTTAATCCTACTAGCTCGTTTTGCATTGCTACGCTTCCCGAAGCCACTGCTTAGCTTTTGTTTCCTCATGTTTCCCAGACAACTTTGGCCAGAAGTCTTTCTCAGCAGGGTTTGGGTGTATGCAGTGGCTGCATGCCTCACTTATGGTGGTATTTGGTATTGAACCCGAAGAAATTGGGATGCTGCCTTTGACTCGGAAGCGTGCTCCTCAATATGTACCTCTTCATAAACATGTGGGTAGTTGTCAAAGTCAGGTTCCCTTTTTGGGTACCCTAAACATTAGGCGCCGTATTATAATCAGGACCCAAAAAGGGACCCCAATTTTGACAACTAACCCTGTGTTTTCATGAACCCCCAGGCTCCACACAGTCGAAGACGGTTGGGCACTCGTACGAGGTAGGCGACATTCATCCCAGAACAAGCCGTATCCTTTCCCTTCATTTCAAACCTGCTACATGCCCAAAGGATCCTAAGTACCTATATATCTGGGGTGGGTATCTACACAATGCACAATCGCTCTTCCAACTATCGAAACCATACTTTCTACCATATAGGTACTTTTACTCTGCACATATAGCAGGTGGCCAGACAAATCCGCTGACATCTTTCTGCGCCGTGAGTCGACCGGATAGATCCCTACTATAGGCGCCAAGATATCGAATCAGACCTGTACTCTCTTGGGGGTAATATTTATTTAGTGGGCCCCGAAACCCTATTCTAATCATCAAGGCCCCTATTAGTACCCTTATAGGCCCCTTTAAAGGAACCCTTTCTAATTATTAAGGCCCCTATTTATCCCTAAGACCCCTTTAAAGGACCCCTTCAATGGAACCCTCTTCTTATTATTAAGGCCCCTACATTAGTTCGAGTGTCCTTGCCAGCAGATCCCAGTGCCATCCGGTTTAGGGTTTCCTTAGCACTTGCCCAAAATACGCGCCCAAAGCATCCAAACCTCGAACAACCCGAACCGAAAAACTTATGTAGGTCCACCCTGAAGCTTGAACCGCTCAAAGACCCGAGACTGCAGTTTCAAAGGACCGGCGACGCAGGGGAGAACGGGGAGGAGAGCACAGGCGAAGTTGCTCTGGCCCTGCGCCGGTTCACGCCCCAGGGGCTAAGCGAGCCACCAGTGATCGTGCCCTGTCCGACCATAGCATGAGGGTGTTACGGCCTTCTGACTTTAGTCCCAGACGCATCGCAGGTTTCTTGTACATAATAACATGTTTCTTGAAATACGAGAGCGCGGTCGTCTGGACACAGTTTCTGAAGGTCAAGCAAGGTCGTCTTGAGGTGTCAAGTCTTCATCTCCACCTGAACAGCGAGTCCCTAAACGTAGTACCCTAAAAAGACGACTCAGCCGTGAAATCTGGTGCCTTGTACCAAAAAACCCTGGCCCTTGCCCTAAACAAGGTACCCTGTAATGACCCAAAACCCTAGCTTAACCCTGAGGTGTTTTTCCACGGAGAGAGCTACGTCGCTGGCGATCTGGATACGCACGCTTGGATGTGCGAATCTCTGTCGGTTCTGTCCCGGGCTTCGGCGGCTCGGACTGGTGCTTTGGGGGTTTTTGGTGTACAGTGGAGGCTAGATATTGTTAAGATGCATCTCCCCGATTATACCCACGGCTGTGCCACAAGAAGACACAGGGTCAACAAAATCGGACATTCCTCACGCAAACACAGTGATGCAGAATGAGATAGAGAGACGTGGTCTCAAGCAACATCGAGCGTAACATCCATTTAGTTTCACTTAGCAGCCTGAGATCCTTACGGCGTAACAGGTTTAGGGGTTTAGGGTTTAGGGTATGAGCACACAGCTTGACTCCTCCGAAAGGCGGCTTTGGTATGGGTGCTGCATGTCGGCCTCGGTCAAGATGATTGTGGGTCGTAGACTGGCTAGACTTGAGTCCAGTGGCAAAAAGGGTTTCTTGTACCACGAGAGCTGAAAATGACAAGCTACGGGCCATTTCGGGGGCAGTCTCAGTTGGGTCTTCCTCGATGGATCAACTTACGGGTTCCACCGGGACGACTATGAGGTTTCGGGCTCAGGATTTCGCAAGTTTAGTGTTCAGGGATTGACGGTTTTGGGGGGTAAAGGTTTTTGTTGCAAGTTCTGAGCATCGGCTGTAGGGAATATGTAGAAACCGAAAGAGATTGGACAGTCCGGCGGAATCTGACCAAATCTTAACGGTAACCCGGTCACAGATACATCCGCGATTGGCCCTAAACCCTGGAAACCTAAATCCCTAAACCCTAAACCACCCGGTGGGAAAGAAAACCCAGGTGGTCTCGGTGGCGTATCGGCAGCCACCAGAAGTTCGGTTTCCGGGAGCGTTCGAGGACTCCTTCGCAGCTGTCTGCTGGGTCGCTGAAGGAGCGGGCCCTGTGAGCGTTTAGGACTTTCGGGTCGAGGGATTTTTGGGTTGAGGGGTTTAACGCTGAGGGTCAAGTCCTTGCTTTGAAGAAGCTGGGGAAAGGGGGCTGTTGCTGTAACCGGGCTGCTGGACAACGAGACCTGCTGCAAAAAGGGTCAAGTATGGGTGTGTTTAGGATGGGCATTTCAACAACCCCTGGTCATTGCCTTAACGATGAGGCGGCCTCGGCTACTCGCCTCCCTTCTTGGCAGTTGCGGGCGACGCAGCTGGAGGAGGACTGGCTGCGGCCACCGGGCAGAAAGAGACGCCTCTCAGGACTTTGGTGTTGTCGTTGTTTTTGTTTTTCCGATGTGCAGGGTCCCAGGGTTTCATGAGCACAGGTGACGGAACTTCACATGCTGTTGTGCCTGAGGCGTGTGCCCTTCGGGCTGCGGTGGATGGACCCAGAATAGCTTTGCAGGCTGGGCAGGAGCAGGGCATTTTTTGAGCTAATATAGGGGCCTTAATAAGGACCTCTACCCTTTTGGGGTTCCCTATCATAATTCTAGAATAATAACCGGCCCCAAACACTATTCTAATTATTAAGGCCCCTATATCATGCTAAGTTGTTGCTTTCTCACCCTTCTGGTGAGAACCTGAGCTACTGCAGCAGCAAACGGGCTTAGAGTTGGGAGTGTCTCTCGGCAGGTGCTCTTCTACCCATGGCTAGATGTGAGGCCGGTGGCAAGCATTGAACTTGCTTGGTTTGTTGCTGATGGTTAGAGGGAAGTAGCGGCACACGAGGGTTGGAGCAAAAAGAAACTACAATATTGCAAAGACGCCTGCGCGAGAGGCAGAGAGTCAGGTCAAGGACAGTAGGCTTGCCAAAAGCACTTTAAGCCGGCATTCAGCCCTGAATGGATCTGAAGTTTCAGTGCTTTTGCGCGAAGGCCGACGAGCCAAGCTATGCTTAGCTTTGAGGAGCCGACACGGTGCATGTGTGCTAGGGCAGAGCTTCTGAGACGAACCACCTCAAGCCATAAGCAAGTTACGGCATCTGACTATGACTGATTCGCGAAGTTCGATTCAGGAGCGAAATCGGCCGAAAGCGAACCCAGACTTTCTCAAGACCTGCCGAACCCGAGATGTAAGCCTCTTCTAGCCTCCCCATGCCGTTGGGCTATACGCAACCGGCCCTGGCCATCACCAATGACCAAGAAGATTCAAGAGAAAGCGATATACTTTCTCAGCGCAGGAGTCCTGACTAGGCTTAATGTATCCAAAGCAGCAGTTGTGCAAGTAATGATAGCCACCACCACCACCGCCGCCGCCCGCCACCGCTGCCACCACCACCACCACCACGACCACCACGACTGCTGCTGCGCAACAGCTACAGCACACAGGAACAGCAGCTGCCGTAGCAAAACCCGAGGTTGTGTTGGTCATAACGGTGGTGATGGCCAGATACGGTAGAAAACCTTGTCGAGGCATCAGTGGTAGTCGTCGTGGTCGCAGTAACGCTCGCGGTTGTGGCAGTGGCAATGGCAGTCGGAGACGTCGGCTTGTCGCCGTTTCGCAGCCGCGGTTGTTGACGATAGTGATTGGCATTGCTGCTGCTGGTGGTGGCGGCTAATGATTAATGTCTCGTGTTTATTTTAAGTTACCATAATACGGAAACCACATTATTAACGATAGATCCCCATAATGGTAGCTTAGAGCTTAAACCCTGCCACTGACAGCGATCATTGCATTGGGCGTGGTCATGGCCGAAGGTAGGCTTCTTATTCCTAGGGCTGGAGGCCCGAAACTCAAAGCCTCGGAAAAAGCGAGACCGTAAATCCTGAGACCGTCAAACTCTGAATTCTAAAGCCTTGAACCCTGTAACCCGAAGCCCTACAATCCTCGCCTGTGGACATAGATGCCAGCCTTGCGAGAGGGAAGCCCTAGAACATCCTAAGACCCAACGTAGAACCCGTAACAGGAGACCAACGATCAGCATCTGGCGATGCAGGAGGAGTTTGCTTTCGCTAGCGAGGCGCAGCGGGCGAATTTGTTAAGGGACCACTTAATAATGGCAAAAGGGTTGAGTATATTCAGGGATTCAGGGATCCAGGAGTTTTCTGGTTTACAGGCTTCTAGAAGGGTACACTAATTCAGGGGTTGCGGATTTTCGGGGTTTGGAGGTTTCCCTCTTCTAGTCATGACTTGCCCTTGCATCCCCGGAGTCCCTGAACCCGAATGCCTGACCCCTAACCTTAGGGGCACTTAGACTTGGTGGCCGTTTCGGGGATTTTTAATTTTTTGGTGTTTTGTGGGGTTCATTGCATACAACCAACTGCAGCCTTCAGGCTCGAGGGGTCAGACCAGGCATCAATCCAACCAGGTGTTTCCAGTGGAAACACCTGGTTGGAGTTGATGCCTGTCGGGGGATGCACGGACATCCCTCACCCCTGCAAGATGTCTGTGGTCCCACCACCGACATCTTGCAGGGGTGAAGGATGTGCGTGCATGAACCCCGACCGAGGCCCCAGCGTGCATGGATAGAGACATCCATCACCCCCGCAAGATGTCTGTGGTCCCACCACTGACATCTTGCGGGGGTGAGGGATGCCCGTGCATCCCCGACCGAGGCCCCAGCGTGCATGCACAGACCCAGAACAATGCACCAGGCTCGGTCAGACCCCAGCATGCATGCACAGACCAATGCACGAGGCTCGGTCAGACCCAGAACAATGCACCAGGCTGGGTCAGACCCCAGCATGCATGCACAGACCCAGAACAATGCACCAGGCTCGGTCAGACCCCAGCATGCATGCACAGACCAATGCACGAGGCTCGGTCAGACCCAGAACAATGCACCAGGCTGGGTCAGACCCCAGCATGCATGCACAGACCCAGAACAATGCACCAGGCTCGGTCAGACCCCAGCATGCAGGTCCAGGCTCAGTCAGTCAGACTACAGTAGGTGGTGGCTCCAAGGCTCCCAGGCTGCCAGGCTCAAGGCCCACCCCTAACCCGTGCCGCCATGTCTTCATGGACTTCGTCGTGATCACTCTTCGGCTGTGGCCGCAGCCGCAGCCGCAGCCTCAGGGGGGGGGGGGGCAGGACGAGAGCAAAAATCATGTTATAGCATGACATGCAATGACAGTCAGCTGCTTTGACTTGCGATTCCTGTCACGGCGGCTCCCAGGCACTTTAGGCTCCCAGGCACTTTAGGCTCCCAGGTTTCAGTCAGTTCCACTGAGGTTTTGAACGCCTGCCGACGGCCGCCGCGGCTCTGCGAAGACAAGCCGCCAGTTTTGCATTTACCCATGGAGTGTTGCATGCATGCCTTGAGTGTTTGCCGTGCACCACATGCAATCAGAGTCAGCTGCTTTGACTTGCGAGTGTTGCCACTGGAGTGTTTGCCGAGCACCACATGCAATGACAGTCAGCTGCTTTCAGTTTAGGCTCCCAGGCACTTTAGGCTCCCAGGTTTCAGTCAGTTCCACTGAGGTTTGAACACCTGCCGACGGCCGCCGCGGCTCTTCGAAGACAAGCCGCTCTCTCTCTCTCACACGGACTCGGGGGAGAGAGAGAGAGAGCGGCTTGTCTTCGAAGAATGTTTGCCGTGCACCACATGCAATCACAGTCAGCTGCTTTGACTTGCGAGTGTTGCCACTGGAGTGTTTGCCGAGCACCACATGCAATGACAGTCAGCTGCTTTCACTTTAGGCTCCCAGGCACTTTAGGCTCCCAGGTTTCAGTCAGTTCCACTGAGGTTTTGAACACCTGCCGACGGCCGCCGCGGCTCTTCGAAGTTTGAAGACGAGCCGCCAGTTTTGCATGCACCCGTGGAGTGTTGCATGCATGCCTAGAGTGTTTGCCGTGCACCACATGCAATCACAGTCAGCTGCTTTGACTTGCGAGTGTTGCCACTGGAGTGTTGCTTTCACTTTAGGCTCCCAGGCACTTTAGGCTCCCAGGCACTTTAGGCTCCCAGGTTTCACTCAGTTCCACCGAGGTTTCCTGCCGAAGGCCGCCGCGGCTCTTCGAAGACAAGCCGCCAGTTTTGCATTTACCCGTGGAGTGTTGCATGCATGCCTAGAGTGTTTGCCGTGCACCACATGCAATCACAGTCAGCTGCTTTGACTTGCGAGTGTTGCCACTGGAGTGTTTGCCGAGCACCACATGCAATGACAGTCAGCTGCTTTCACTTTAGGCTCCCAGGCACTTTAGGCTCCCAGGTTTCAGTCAGTTCCACTGAGGTTTGAACACCTGCCGACGGCCGCCGCGGCTCTTCGAAGACAAGCCGCTAGTTTTGCATTTACCCGTGGAGTGTTGCATGCATGCCTAGAGTGTTTGCCGTGCACCACATGCAATCACAGTCAGCTGCTTTGACTTGCGAGTGTTGCCACTGGAGTGTTTGTCGAGCACCACATGCAATGACAGTCAGCTGCTTTCACTTTAGGCTCCCAGGCACTTTAGGCTCCCAGGTTTCAGTCAGCCCCACTGAGGTTTTGAACACCTGCCGACGGCCGCCGCGGCTCTTCGAAGTTTGAAGACAAGCCGCCAGTTTTGCATGCACCCGTGGAGTGTTGCATGCATGCCTAGAGTGTTTGCCGTGCACCACATGCAATCACAGTCAGCTGCTTTGACTTGCGAGTGTTGCCACTGGAGCGTTTGTCGAGCACCACATGCAATGACAGTCAGCAGCTTTCACTTTAGGCTCCCAGGCACTTTAGGCTCCCAGGTTTCACTCAGTTCCACTGAGGTTTCCTCCGACGGCCGCCGCGGCTCTTCGAAGACAAGCCGCCAGTTTTGCATTTACCCGTGGAGTGTTGCATGCATGCCTAGAGTGTTTGCCGTGCACCACATGCAATCACAGTCAGCTGCTTTGACTTGCGAGTGTTGCCACTGGAGTGTTTGCCGAGCACCACATGCAATGACAGTCAGCTGCTTTCACTTTAGGCTCCCAGGCACTTTAGGCTCTCCCAGGTTTCAGTCAGTTCCACTGAGGTTTTGAACACCTGCCGACGGCCGCCGCGGCTCTTCGAAGACAAGCCACCAGTTTTGCATGCACCCGTGGAGTGTTGCCCCTGGAGTGTTTGCCCAGCACCACATGCAATGACAGTCAGCTGCTTTGACTTGCGAGTGTTGCCGCTGGAGTGTTTGCCGAGCACCACATGCAATGACAGTCAGCTGCTTTGACTTGCGATTCCTGTCACGGTGACTCCCAGGCACTTTAGGCTCCCAGGCACTTTAGGCTCCCAGGTTTCAGTCAGTTCCACTGAGGTTTTGAACGCCTGCCGACGGCCGCCGCGGCTCTGCGAAGACAAGCCGCCAGTTTTGCATTTACCCATGGAGTGTTGCATGCATGCCCAGAGTGTTTGCCGTGCACCACATGCAATCACAGTCAGCTGCTTTGACTTGCGAGTGTTGCCGCTGGAGTGTTTGCCGAGCACCACATGCAATGACAGTCAGCTGCTTTCACTTTAGGCTCCCAGGCACTTTAGGCTCCCAGGTTTCAGTCAGTTCCACTGAGGTTTTGAACACCTGCCGACGGCCGCCGCGGCTCTTCGAAGACAAGCCGCTAGTTTTGCATTTACCCGTGGAGTGTTGCATGCATGCCTAGAGTGTTTGCCGCGCACCACATGCAATCACAGTCAGCTGCTTTGACTTGCGAGTGTTGCCGCTGGAGTGTTTTCCGAGCACCACATGCAATGACAGTCAGCAGCTTTCACTTTAAAGGCTCCCAGGCACTTTAGGCTCCCAGGTTTCAGTCAGTTCCACTGAGGTTTGAACACCTGCCGACGGCCCGCCGCGGCTCTGCAAAGGCAATCCGCGAGTTTTGCACGCACCCGTGGAGTGTTGCCAATGGAGTGTTTGCCGAGCACCACATGCAATCACAGTCAGTTGCTTTGACTTGCGAGTGTTGCCGCTGGAGTGTTTGCCGAGCACCACATGCAATGACAGTCAGCTGCTTTGACTTGAAATTCCTGTCACGGTGGCTCCCAGGCACTTTAGGCTCCCAGATTTCAGTCAGTTCCACTGAGGTTTTGAACACCTGCCGACGGCCGCCGCGGCTCTTCGTCGTGAAGGCAAGCCGCCAGTTTTGCATGCACCTGCGGAGTGTTGCATGCATGCCTGGAGTGTTTGCCGTGCACCACATGCAATCACAGTCAGCTGCTTTCACTTGCGTTTCCTGTCACGGTGGCTCCCAGGCTCTTTCAGGCTCCCAGGTTTCAGGCTCCTGAAGCAGGAGTCAGACCAGTTCCTGGGTTAGCATATGTCAAGCAGCGCGGACAGTGACATCATGGCTGCATTGAAGCTCCGAGCGAAGGCGGTCGAGTCCACGGACACCGCCGCAGCTGCGGCTGCACAGCCGTCCGAGACGGTGGATTCGGAGGGCTTCACAGTGGTCTCAGATCCCGCCAAAAAGGAGGACCAGGAGGAGCAGCAGCAGCCTGGCTCGGGATCGACTTCGTTGGCAAGGGCCAGTGACGATGCCACTTCGTCGGATGTCGGCGAGAACATCCCACAAGTCCTTCAGTCCATGATCAAACCGGCGATGCTGCGCTACAAGGCTACGGATCTCCAGTCCCACTATATGCACATTGGCTTAAACGACTGGGAGTTCAAGTTAGATGTTACATTAATTATTTGGTTTATTGCTTTGAACTTATAATTAATCAGTTTTTTATTTTAATAATTATTATTATTATAGATCCTCCAGGCACCTGAAGCAAGCGCCGGACCTGCTGAGAGACCGTTACGACACGAGTGAGCAGTTCACGTGGGCACTGGCAGGGTTCAATGCGTATCGCAGCTCATTCTACCCAGACGGCAGTTTTTCCGACAATTGTGGCATCATAGCATGTACCTCGGCAGAATAACATTAAAATTTAATTTAATAATATAATAATTAAATAATTAATTTAATTTAGTAATCATAATAATTAATCATATTATTATAGTAGGTTGTAGTTTAGTTTTTCATTTGAATTGTTCTGAAGATCGTGTCAACTCAGATTTCCCGTGGGAAGACATGGAGGTTATGCCCAAGTTGCAGAGCATCGCGACGTCCATGCCGCCGCAGAATGCAACGCCGCAGGTGTACTCTGTTGTACCTGAGCCTGATGAAGTTATTAATTAACTTAAATCTGTGAATGAATGTAATTATTATTAATTGCACTGAGGTGGCGTGCTGCATCCGGGAGCTTCTGGATCAGTTTCTCTATGCGCCTGACGAAAAGGTGGTCCGCATCCTCTTGTTCCCATACATAGCAAACGGGGCTGCGCGAGGATGTATGTTGAATCGCTTCGAACCCTGGCTAGGCTAGATCGAAGTTGGAGTAACAGATTGTTTGCATCGTTTGACTTATTATATATGACTCATTCGACTGAGTCCAGACTTAACCAAGGACCAGGATCCCCAGTGGGCAGGATGGTCACTGCCGATCATGACGGATGGCTTGCTCTTGTCGGTGTCATCGTACGCCCAGGATGTCTTGGCCTTTGCCTCCATGTTCTTGAACAAATGCGGGTTCCTGTCAGCGGTACCAAGATCTGCTCCGATAGGCATTGCTGCGCAGACCTTCGCATCCGTGGAGGAGAGGAACGAGATGATGCTCCAAAACAGTTTCCTCCGCGAGCGCTTCACCGAGGAGTATGAAAACAAGCTGTACAAGTGCGGCGTGCGGCTTGCTGTCTTCAACCAAGCCCTGCGGCAACTTGGCTCAGTATTTTGTGCCGTTCCGTTATGATTAAATTATTTATTAATTAGATAAAAATCCAAGGCGGTCGGAGGTGATGACCAACACTGCCCGGATGGATGCCGGGTTTGGGCACTTCATTACGCCACTCCCTGCCGACGGCCTTGAGATGGCGGCGCTGTACGGATCCAAGTCTTTGTGGGCGACCGATCAAGGCTATTTCTACTCCATCGGCCTGATCCCAGCGACGGTTTGCGCTTCGAAGAAGTTCGTCACTGAGACGAAGATGCCGTTCTGTGAGGTGATCAAGGGCGATCTGGACGAGACCATGGAGGACTTCCGCTTCTCGAAGAAGAGGGAGGTGACCTTCGCCTACCTGGGCGATGGGGACGACTTCGGGCTCTTCTTGGATGGCTACACTCTGGCGCCTGGGCGATTTTAAATAAAATAGTTTAGTATTAACTTGACTGATAACCTTCCATCCCAGGAACGCGTGATCCTGTGGAAGCGGGTGCCCTTGGTGATGAAGTTTCAGCGGCACCTGGATGCCATTGGCAGGCCGTACACGGTCACCCTCTGCCGGTGCGGTAAATGGGGGCGACAGGTCGACTTGGCCATGAAATACTCAGGCACCAGGAACCCTGATCAGTGAAGCCTGCTGACTGTTTCATTGCTGGCTGGCTTTGTTTTGCACAGGCGATCCCCAGGCCCCTAGGCTCCTAGGTTCTAAGGCTGGGATGTCTTGAGGAGCCATGATTTATATTAATGACAATAATACAAAAGTGATATGATTCATGTGTAAATGTATTATAGCTTTGTTTCACTCAAGTTCAAGGTTCCAAGGCTCCCAGGCTCCCAAGGCTCCTAGGCTTAGGATCTTGGCCGAACGCACAGGGGGACAAGCAGCTTGTGCCAATTCAAAGATTTCAAGCCAGCCAGCCACGACGGAATCCTGGCATTGTCCAGCTGGCCAGAATCCTGGCATGTGCAGAGCAACGTCAAGTCTAGTCGATGTTGCCTGCACCCTCCAGCCGTGCGGCCGACAGCGAGCGCACATGCAAAAACAATGCTTTCTTCAATCAGCTTGTCAAGTAAACCCCCCCAGCCCGATAAACCGCAGAACCCCCCCCCGCGGCAGGCGATCTTCATCCCGGCCCGGCTTGCCTGCTCAGGCCAGCGGGAATTCAGGCTTTTTTGAAGGGTATCCATAAACCCTAAACCCTAAACCCGTGGAGCCTTGCCTGCCTGTGCGAGTGTGAGCGTCGAAAACCCTAAACCCTAAACCCTAAACCCTAAACCTTACTCGCCGAGGCTCGGCAGCGGAATCCGCGCTGGAGCCGGAGGCGGGTTCGGGTTTGTAAGGACTTAGGCTTAGGGTTTAGGGTTTGTAAGGATTTAGTTAGGGTTTGTAAGGACTTAGGGTTTAGGGTTTAAGTAAGGATTTAGGGTTCAGGGTTTGCAAGGAGTTAGGGTGAAGGGTTTGTAAGGACTTAGGCTTAGGGTTTAGGGCTTGTAAGGAATTTAGGGTTTAGGGACTCGCGGAAGGTTCCATTAAGTTAATTCCAAAACCCTTAAAGCCCAAACCCTAGACCCTAAGTCCTTACAAACCCTAAACCCTAAGGCCTTACAAACCCTAAACCCTAAGCCTAAGTCCTTACAAACCCTTAACCCTAAGTCCTTGCAAACCCTGAACCCTAAATCCTTAAACCCTAAACCCTAAGTCCTTACAAACCCTTAACCCTAAGTCCTTGCAAGCCCTGAACCCTAAATCCTTACTTAAACCCTAAACCCTAAGTCCTTACAAACCCTAAACCCTAATTCCTTACAAACCCTAAACCCTAAGCCTACGTCCTTACAAACCCTTAACCCTAAGTCCTTGCAAACCCTGAACCCTAAATCCTTACTTAAACCCGTAACCC
This sequence comes from Symbiodinium sp. CCMP2592, assembly GCA_905221615.1. Taxonomy (NCBI): domain Eukaryota; class Dinophyceae; order Suessiales; family Symbiodiniaceae; genus Symbiodinium; species Symbiodinium sp. CCMP2592. Next base: position 2,439,993 of record CAJNDT010000002.1, read on the forward strand.
TAAGTCCTTACAAACCCTAAACCCTAAATCCTTACAAACCCTAAACCCTAAACCCTAAGTCCTTACAAACCCTAAACCCTAAATCCGATAAACCCTAAACCCTAAGTCCTTACAAACCCTAAACCCTAAATCCTTGCAAACCCTGAACCCTAAATCCTTACAAACCCTAAACCCTTACAAACCCTAAACCCTAAATCCTTACAAACCCTTAACCCTGTTGCTTCGGAGTTACCCTGCAATGCGGGCTTCGTCCTTGCTAGGTAGCCTTAAACCCTTAGCCCCGAAACCCTAAACCCCAATCCCCTAAACCCTAAACCCCTCTGCCATCGCATCAAAAAAACCCTAAACCCCTGTAAACCCTAAACCCTAAACCCCTAAACCCCTAAACCCTAAACCCCTAAACCCCTAAAACCCTACCCTAGACCCCTAGACCCCTAAACCCCTAAACCCCTAAACCCCTAAAACCCTAAACCCCTAAATCCCTAAACCCTTAAATCCCTAAATCCTAAACCGGAGTTCACACAAAGGCATGTCCCGTATCGGGCATCGCCGCGGGGCTCAGCCCTATGAACACGCTGCTCGAATTGGGACGAGCTAAGCGTGGTATGGCAACAACTCCACCACGGGGCAATCCTGGAGGCCATACGGCGAGTACAATTGCCTGCCGGTCGCGGCAAACTGGGGCTGCACATGGCAGCACGGCAACGCCACAGCCATGCGGTACTGGAAGTTCCAGACCACAAACGCATGGAGACTGCGCAGCGGCTGTGAGCCGGCGCTCCGGTCCACGGACCCTCAGAAGCGCGTACATGCGCGTATAGCGTGACAGAAACACATTGTCACGCACGCGTCACGCGTCCGCGAGGGCCCCTAGGCTCCAAGGCTCCAAGGCTCCGAAGGATTTTGTTTGGCAAACCCCTCACAAAAATGATTAAAGAGGTAGTGGCGGGGTTTAGCAACGTTTTTGTTGAAAGTAGGCCATAAATCGTCTAAACCCTAAACCCTGGACCCTATTAAATTCCAGACCCTAAACCCTTAAGATTATCACCATCTTACGGTACTCGGCTGCAGTCGATTCATTAAAATCCCTTTGAACGCCTATGACCCCGCCGTAAGCCTAACACCCTGCCCATAGCCCGCTCCCTAAAGCCTGGTACCCCTAAAATGCCCACTCCAGTAAAGGCTTCAACCCCTAACAGCCCCCATGAGGGTTTAGGGTTTAGGGTTAAAGTTTAATTTCAAAATTATTATTTTAAATTAAGTAACATTTAATTAAATAATAAGTTAAAATGAAAGTAAACCCTAAACCCCGTTCTTGATCGTCGATAATTGCTGAAACCCAGGTTACACTCGAAACCCTGGACACCAAACTACCTAAATCCTAAAGCCCCCTGTACCCCCTGTATTCCTTAAGCAAAGCACACACCAAAACTTGACAGGACCCTTCAATGCACCCGGATGACCCTTGGATGCAACGATCAGGCCAGGCACTGCATCTAAGGGTGTTTTGTGTGCATCCAAGGGTCATTGAGGGGTACTGGTCTGGTGGGATCATCGCCTTTGCTTCTGTCCCAGTGCCAGTCACTCGTCGCGAAGTTTGAAGTTGTCAGCAAGTGTGCATTCAACTTAAACGTTGCATTCAAGGCTCCAGGCACCAAGGCACCCAGGCTCTCAGGCTCCAAGGCCTAGTAGAGTGTGCATTTTGACCCTACCCACACAGTGTACGCTGCCGTTACGTCACTGTGGGCACCGTTGGCCGGGTGTCGGGCCGCAGGAACTCAGCCTTGAGGCCAACCTGCCAAGGCAGTGGCAGATGACAGCTGGGCCAATGGGCTAATGCGCCAGCTGGGGCAAAATCTGGGCCAGGGATCCTGTTGTCCCGCCAGATTGTTCCTGCAATGAGGGGGAGGCTTTACTGCTGGGATCATCGGCTTTGCTTCTGTCCCAGTGCCAGTCACTCGTCGCGAAGTCTGAAGTTGTGCAAGTGCAGAATTCAAACTTTGCATTCAAGGCTCCAGGCCCCCAGGCCCCCAGGCCCCCAGGCGCCCAGGCTCTCAGGCTCTCAGGCTCCAAGCCCCTGAGGCTGCATGTCTACCAGCCCTCCGTGCGTCTCCAGGCACTTTGAGGCAGTGGCTGGATGGCTGGGGTTCGGGCTTTCAGAGTGCCACCGATGCCAGCACGTTTTGGTCTCGGGGCGACCAAGCTTCCACAAAGATTGATACAAGTCTTCAAACTCGTCATTGTTGTTCGTCGATGATAGTTGAAACCCAGGTTACACTCGAAACCCTCGTTACCAAACCACCTAAATCCTTAAAGCCCCCCTGTACACCCTGTAAATTCCTTAAGCAAAGCACACACCAAAACTTGACAGGACCCTTCAATGCACCCGGATGACCCTTGGATGCAACGATCAGGCCAGGCACTGCATCTAAGGGTGTTTTGTGTGCATCCAAGGGTCAATTGCTGAAACCCAGGTTACACTCGAAACCCTCGACACCAAGCCACCTTTATCCTAAACCCCACCCTGTACCACCTGTATTCCTTCAGCAAAGCACACACCAAAACTTGAAAGGACCCTTCAATGCACCCGGATGACCCTTGGATGCAACGATCAGGCCAGGCACTGCATCTAAGGGTGTTTTGTGTGCATCCAAGGGTCATTGAGGGGTACTGGTCTGGTGGGATCATCGCCGTTGCTTCTGTCCCAGTGCCAGTCACTCGTCGCGAAGTTTGAAGTTGTCAGCAAGTGCAGCAATTTAAACGTTACCGTTGCATTCAAGGCTCCAGGCACCCAGGCACCCAGGCTCTCAGGCTCCAAGGCCCAGTAGAGTCGCTGCCGCCATGATTCCAGGCACTTTGAGGCAGTGGCTGGACGGCTGGGGGTCCGGCTTTCAGAGTGCCACCGAGGCCAGCATCGGTGCCACTCATGCCCGTTTTGGTCTCGGGGCGGCCAAACTTCCACAAAGATTGTTGGTGGGAACTGATTGCAGTGGCATTGATGCACCGATCCATGGCCTTAGGGAGCTCGGCATCACGCACCAGCATTTGTTTGGGAGTGAGGTGGCTGCTGGTCCTCGGTCGGTTATCGAGGCTAATACCAAGCCCTCGGTACTGTTCCACAGTGTCCTGGATGCTGACAAGGCACCGTTCGTTCACCTGTACATTGCCGGCTTCAGCTGCAAGCCGTTCAGCCTGCTCCACAATAAGTCAAGGCTCCTCAAGGAAAAACAGGCTCAAATATTCTATGGGGTCGTTGCACGCATCCAACTTGTGCGGCCCTCGTGCTTCGTGCTGGAGAATGTGTCAGGCATCAAGCGTGTTTCTGCAAAGGTTCTGGCGGCACTCAGGTCCACAGGCTATCATGTCGAAATGATTTTGATGAACCCTGCCGAGCTACAGGAGCCCATCCAGAGGCCTAGGTACTACTTCATCGGGGTCCGGCAAGATGTGAGCCTCATCTCGCCAAAGGACATGTCGTGCTGGCTTCGTGAGGCTTGGGCGGAAGTCCTGGATGCAGTTGCTTCCGGAGACGCAGTCGATCTTTTGGATAGACTGCTACCGGCGAGCCACCCTGCTGTGGCACAGTACCAGGAAAGCCGCAAACGGAAGTGGTCGCAAGCTTCCAACCGTGGGTTCCCAGGCTCCCAGGCTCCAGGCTCCCATGCTCCAAAGTGGAAAGAATTGCACAAGATGTGCAAAGCTTCAATGCAGCAGGGCAGCCGGTTGAAGAGTGAGAGTCGGAGGCCTTGCACTGAGAGCGGAGTCGCCTGCTGCGCAGCACGTTGTTCCTGCATTTGCCGCGTGAGCGTGATGCCTGGGACATCATTTGCACAAAGCATGCAGGCAGTAAGGAGCTTGTCGCGGATGTATCCCAGAATGTGAACCGAGCCCGGGTGCGGACCGATGGCTCCCTGCCTACTGTTACACCTGGGGCCGTACTGGTATCCGCACGAGCTGGAAGGATCATTAGCCCGCTTGAAAAAGTCATGCTGCACGGTTTTCCAATTCACCGTATGGTTTTTCCCAGCAAAGTGACCGACAAGGAGCTCGCCAGCATGGGCGGCAACACGATGCATGTGCAGATTGTAGCCGTGGCAATGAAGTTTGCGCTTGCGTTGGTAAACTGGAGCCTGCCCAAAGCTTCCCGGCCGACAGCCTTGTGCAGCACCGTTGCTGCGCCAAGCATAACTGCTTCAGTTGTGCTCGGCGCAGCAGCGAAATGCCGCAAGCGCCATGGCAAGCCACGGAAGGCTCCCAAGGCGCGAAAGGCTGCATCGGCGCAGAAGCCTCCAAAGGCACCAAAGGCTCCAAAGGCTCAGAAGGCTGAAGGCATGTCAGCTTTGGCAAAGCGTTGGCAGAAAGTCTTGAGACCGCAGGCAGCAAAGAAGTGCTCGAGGAAGGGTGCCACGGCCACATTGGCGTCCCGTCTTGCCCATCGCTGGGCAAAGTAGTAGTCATTAATTCGTCATATTATGACGGAGAATGGCATGCGTTTTCTAATTTGGCCACTCGGAGTTGGCATCATAGACTGACTTAGGTGAGGCCGGGTGCAAAATTCGGGAAAGCCTGCTCCGAGCAGTACAGATTATTTGGACTGGGTCACCCTGCCGACTCCCAGTGAAACAAACCGCCGCAGTGTGCATAGGAGTTCGCAGTGTTGTGCCATTCGGGCTGCTTGACTCGGGGTAATACCCTCACGTCTGCCAGGCAGCTGCTCGCTGTCGGATCGAACGGGAAGCTGGAGGCGCGGTTCTCGGGTTAGTCGGAGTCGGTTGGACCAGTTGCAGAGTCTGATTCAGTTCCAGTCTTAGCACGGTTGCCACGGTTGCGTTTGCTTGTCATCGTAAGTGCTGCGCGGTCGCTTCAGGCTCCCAGGCTCAAGGCTCCAAGGCCCCCAGGATTTCAATGCCAGTGGGTAGCCGCACCCTGCGTGGTCTTGCCGCTCGGTTCGGACTACGCTCCCGGAAGCAGGACCGGACGCCGACAAAAAAAAGACGAGGTCCACAAGGATCCGTGCCTGCGGCCCCGAAGAAGCTTCGGCTCGAGTCCGGCGAAGGCCTGGCTCAGGAGGGCGACGACGACACCGGAAAGGGATGTGGCGATGTTGGTCTCGCGACTGAGAGCGATGCAGAGCATTTGGCTCGCCATCGTGGTGGCGACGAGAAATGCAGCCGATGCAAGCTGCCCGGTTCAGAAACCCTAATTTTAATTTAAATTATTATTTAATTTATAATTTTATTTAATATTTAAAGAAATTTAAATCATAAATGGTCTTATTATTAATAGGGTTTCTGAACCGGGCAACTAGACATACTACATACATACATACTTACATGCCTGCCATGCATGCATACACATTACATGTCAATCTATTTTTTCATTTTGGTTCTTTATCATCTTGCTGTCGTGTTTCTCTCTCTCTCTCTCTCTCGGTGGCTCTCTCTCTCTCTCTCTCTCCGTCGCTCTCTCTCTCTCTCTCTGTCTCTCTCTCTCTCTCTTTCTCTCGTTCTCTCTCTATCTCTCTCGCTCTCTCTCTCTCACTCTCTCTCTCTCTCTCTCTCTCTTTCTCGTGCTCTCCGTCTCTCTCTCTCTCTCTCTCTCTCTCTTTTTCTCTCTCTCTCTCTCTCTCTCTCTCTCTCTCTCTCTCTCTCTCTCTCTCTCTCTCTCTCTCTCTCTCTCTCTCTCTCTCTCTCTCTCTCTCTCTGTTGGATCGTTATTGTTTGTGGCAGACTTGCTACTTGACTATGTTGCAGTTGCTGGTTGGTTCTTGCTTCCGGCATTCTCGACTTGATCTCGTCCGTTTGCATACAATCCCAACATGTCAGTCAGGTTCCTTCGCTTCCAGGAAGTTTGGAGCAAAGCCGGAAGCCTCACCCACACGTCTTGGGGCAAGCAGCAGCGGACAGTTTGGCTGGGCCAGAGACCAGCTCGCCGAGGAGGCGATTGGGGCATCGGCTGTCACTTTTGTGCACACTTGATGAATGTTTTGGCACAGAACCCAGCAGAGCGGAAGAGGTTGCAGTCCGGCCGAATTGTGCAGTGTAGTGCGAGCGGATAGCCCCTTTGTGATCAAATTAAGGCTGACCGTGACCAGCCCAACTTTCGCAGCCCTAAATGCCTAAGGCTGGGCAGTCGCCTCTCTACCAAGTGGGGTGCCTATGAGGTCCGATCAAGGACCGCATCATGTTGTCGTTGTCAGCTGTGATTTAAGGCATCAGTCGCAGACTTTGGCAGGAGTGCGATGCAGGCATGCTGCATACACGCTCACAGCAAGACCTTCGTTCACCAGGTGGCCACGAAGGTTTACCTAGCTCCTGACACGCCGATCTCACAGTGCTTGCCTTACAGCATCAAGCATCAGCACCTCTTCTCCGGCAACGTTCCTCAGCCGGCAGATTGGCTGCGAGCGTGGCGGGCGTGCCGGACAGCATCTTCTTTCAAAGGTGCCGTGAAATTCTATTCCACGGAAGACTTCGCTGCTGGCAGGAACACGAAGCTTGACAGTGTGAGCCAGGATGCAGCACTTTAAAAGGCCTAAGGTTTCAGATTGTTGACATTTTATTTTGGCACATTTAAATTTAAAATTTGACAAATAATTTAATTAATCATCTGAGGTCTCAAGAACATGATTCTTGTTATGCACTGGGCTGTCAAGAGTGTTCGCAAGCAGCGTCTCGAACAAGCCACCAGCATCAGCTTGTCCGTGGACGACCGCAAGGAGTATCGTTTGGTGAGGTACCGTTGCGATGTTCCACCGCGCACTGCCAAGCAGTCAGCGGCTCCAGGCTCCCAAGGTCCCCAAGGCTCCCAAGGCTCCCAAGGCTCGGAGGATGGCCCGCTTGTCGCCGATGGCTTGCTTGGGGTCTACAAGACAGGTGCCAGTGTTCCTGAAAACACATTGGAGGAGCACGATGCGGACAAGAGTCAGGTGATGGCAGACAGCATAGGCATAGTCATTGACAGGGCCTGTCAGGATCCGGAAGGCAAAACTGACGAGGAGTCCTGCAGCCGCTTGAAGCTGCACGTGCGGCACTTTGCAGCCGATCAGTGCACATCTGCCCGGAAGTGTGGAAGGTTGTTGGTCACTGGCGGCCAGTATCCTAACCTGGTCTGGGTAAGCCATGATCCTGCGCACCAGGTTCGTATTGCCTACCAGGACCCTCTTCACGCCATGCCCGAGTTCCAAGACCAGTGGGAGCGTTTGTTTGCTCCCGGCAAGGGCAAGCATGCGCTTATCCCGGACATCCAGAACTCAGAAGTCTGGAAGGCCAGGCTCATGGCGGCCCAGCAAGAGGTTCTCAGGCTCCATGGCTCCCAGGCTGGTGTGGAGAAGGTGATCCGAGCGTTGTCGTTCTCCCAACCTCGGTTTGACTCGTCGGCCACACCAATGCTGAAGTACTTGTGCATGATTCGTGCGATGGCGGTCTTATGTGCTATGCAGGCTGCTGACGAGTCTTGTCCTTATGTCAAACAAATTTTAAAATTATTAAATTAATAATTATTATTTATTTTAATTTAATTATTGTGTATTAAATCTTAGTCTTAGTATGGATTGTATTAATGCATGTATGTGCGGATGTATGTATGTACGTAATTATTATTTTAATAATTTAATAATAATAATAATTTAAATTAATAAATGACAATGATTAATAACTATTTAATTAATTTTATAATATATTAACTTTTATTCAATAATAACTAAGTATGTAGTCTTAGTATTATGTATATGATATGTATGTATGTATGTATGTATGTATGTATGTATTAATGCATGGTAATTCACTTTCAATGTGTAGTATCTAAATTGAATTGTATGTATGTATGTATGTATGGCATGTACGTACGTATGTATGTATGTATGTATGTATGTAAGTATTATGTATGAGTATGTATGTATGCATGTATGTATGTAGTATGTATTATGTAAGTAAAGCATGGATGTAAGTATGTATGTATGTACGTATGTATGTAGGTATGTATGTATGTATGTATGTAGTATGTATGTATGTATGTGTAGCGTTAAGAAATTTAAAGTATGTATGTGTGTATGTATTATGTATGTATGTATGTATGTTTGTATGTATGTATGTATGTATGTATGATACGTATGTATGTATGTATGTATGTATTGTATTGGCATTGTATGTATGTATGTATGTATGCATGTAGGTATTATTAGACATATTATTATTAACATAATACAATGTATGTATGTATGTATGTATATATGTATGTAGTATGTATGTATGTATGTATGTATGTATGTATGTATGTATGTATGTATGTATGTATGTATGTATGTATAGTATGTATGTATGTATGTATGTGTGTATGTATGTATGTATGTATGTATGGCATGTATGTATGTATGTATGTATGTATGTATTGTATGACTGAGTATGAACTAATTTAAAATATTAATAAATTAAATTATTTTAAACATTGAATGTTTGTATGTATGTGTGTATGTATCGTAGTATGTTATGTATGTATAGTATGTATGTTTGTATGTTTGTATGTGTATGTATGTATGTATGTATGTATGTATGTAATTTAATGTATGTAAGTATTATGTATGTAGTATGTATGCATGTATGTATGTAATGTAATAGTATGTATGTACTCTACGCATGTATGTCATGTATGTTGAAATGTCCGTTGTATGACACACAGGAGAGAAACACGGTCGAGATTCGCTCCCGAGCAGAGCGCGCCTTGCAAAACATGAATGCAGCAGCCCTCATGCGCTGTGGACTCACTTGCGACTACACATCTGAGTGCCTGGGTTTCTTGCGCAGGAACTTTGACATTGAGGATCCAGATGTATCCTGCACCCCCAGAGTGCTGGAAGAGTTCACCAAGCGCCAGCGGTTCTTATTTGTGGATGGATACATCCTCTCCGACAGCTCGCAGGTTCCCAGTTCCGTGGACGGCTCCGAGGCTCCAGGCTCCCAGGCTCCCAGGAGGTGTGCAACCCAGTTAGTTTACGAGGAGATCCAGACACCAGAGCCGCAACTACCCTGCAAGTTTGTCGTCGTCATAGCGGTTGTGTTCCAGTAGGCTTCGCTGGTATGCCCGCCGTGGCAAACCTAGGATCTTCTATGGCAACAGAGTCCACTACCTGTGCACGAAGGCCGGCATTTCTGATGTAAGGCAGATCATGGGAACTATGGCGCACGTGGTCGAGGCGATGCTGGAGCGTTTGCGAGTAGATCTGACGGAGGATGAGATCGCCGTGGCTCTGCAGGTATTCAACCTTCGGCTGTGGCAGGAGACGAACCGACAACAGGAGCTAGTGGACTCTACACGCAAGCTCTGTGATATGCTCAAGCTTTCGCACGGTACAGCCGTGCTGTTTGGACGATTTGCTCGCAAATTGCATCCTCTTCTAGAAGCAGCTAAGTCAAAGGACCCAGGCTTCGGGAACAAACATGCGTGGTCTTGGTTGCTTCGGCCAGCGTGGCGTGCACGGCATGCACACAAACTTCCATGGACAGAGGATTGTCATGCCCTCATTGCTTTCTTCTTGTCCTTGAAGATCAACACGACCACGCTGGAAAGGGATTTGGGACACTTGCTCACACAGCTGGAGGCGCATTCCGGACCCCTCACTCCAAATGGCTCAACCATTGCCTCCATCCTCGAGGTGGCAGTTGAAGGTCCCCAGCGAGAGGAAGAATTTTTCCGGAAGCCGGAGAGCGAAGGTGCCGTGCTGACCCCAACTGACTTCGGGGTTCTTTGTGGTGAACTGTGGATTCGTCACTTTGGGCGTCGGTTCCGCATGACCTACAACAAAGAACGAAAGCAGGGGCCCAGCAAGCCACGCCAGGCACGTTCTGGAACTCTGGCTGCAATTGTCAGAGGCCGTGAAGCAGCCGCCGCCGAGGCAGCGAAGAGAGCAGAGGCAGCTGCTTCGAAAGGCAGGTCGTGGAAGCCGGCCTCTTTCGTGCCGGGCTTGAGCCTGCCTTTGCCGGCAGCGTCTGCCTCTGCCCAGAACAGCGTTGCTGGCACACGTTGGGCTTTCGCCCGCCCCACACCAGATGCCCTCAAGCATTTGGAGAATTTCCGTGCACGCACACAGCAGAAATATGACGGTGACTCAGCAGCACAACGGTTGCTTTCCGTGCTAAGTCATTTGAAGTGTCATACACATTGTCATTGTCATCCAGCCAAGGTCACCAAGAGGAAGCGCGGAGACGATCCTCTGGCAAGATTGCTTACACAACAACGGCGGCACGGCTTGGCGGTTTGCGCATGGTGCAGCACGGCCACGAGAAGGATCGGTCATCCGTCTTGCAAAGCATCCTCCGCAAACGAGCTCTGAAGCTATGTCCGGTCTATCGTCGCTACACGGACAGCAAGTCGCTGCAAGGCAACAAGCATTTCCAGATTCTTGGACCGTACGAGTATGAATCCGCCGATATCCTGGTCCTCGAACAACTGTCCGATGTGGAGACGGTCCGCAGCGACCGACTGGTCCCAAGCTTTTAATTAAAATGTTTAAAAGTCGGATGATGCCAGGCTTAGATCGTCACTGCTGGTACACGTTGACGTGTTTCATCCCAGGTTCCTGCCTTGATCATTGCGTACGGCTGTGGCAAAGTGCTTGCCTCCAGGGAGGCGATTCTGGCATACTTGGACAATCCGACAATTGATGCTGAGAAGTCGTTCTTGTCCTTCAACACAGCTGCAACTTCGAGGCTGGTCGGCCTTGAGATCGCCAAGAGCTGTCAACTGTTGCTCGGTGGCACAGACACTGAGGTTCAAGGGTTTCGGGTTGAAGGGTTTATTGTCTAGGGTTGGGTTTGGGTTCATTTAAGTTCAATCAGTCAGGACCCGTGCCATCGTCGAGGCCCTGCGATTCTGTGAGAAGTTGCCCCAGTCGAAGTGGCGTGTTGCTATCGGCACACCACTGCCCACTCAATTTGCTACCAAGAGGCGCACCACCTACAAGATCAATGGAGAGGCCGATATCTGGAATTTCCTCCGCACCGTCCGCGGGTTGTCCCAGAAGCGGACATTGTCCGGTGCTGGTGTACAGATGAGGCATTTGCCCCCCAAGAAACCCAAGAAAGTTCGTGCGTCATAGTCCTGTACTGCAGCAGTTAATGACAGTGCTCTTTGGCTCCTTGGCTCCTTGGCTCCCAGGTTCGCAGGCAGGAATTTTCCTGGGGTCGAATCATTTTAAGTCTAGTCGTTCGCACAGGAATGTACAGGGGGCCTGTGTCGCAAGGCAGGGTTAACCTTGTCTGGGGCAGCAGGTGCCTGCAACAGAGCCTGTTGCAAGCCCCTGCTCAATACACTGCAGATTGGTGCCAATCCGGGGCGTATTGGCAGGACAAAACGGCCTTGCAATTCACTTCCCCTGCAGTTGTTTAATTGCAGGACAATGGTAGGATGCAATACACCATGGATTGGTGCCAATCCCTGGTGTATTGACGTTCCATTTGTCCCTTGCAATAGCCTTCCTCTTTCATTTCAATACAGGCAGGATTCGCGCCAATCGCCGCGGCGCTACATCCAAGGGTGTTTTGGATGCATCCAAGGGTCCCGGCAGCTCTTGTTCCATGCATCCAAGGGTGTTTTGAGTGCATCCAAGGGTCACGTTAGCAGTGCCTTAATGATGAAAGAAGCACCTGTCACCCTTCAATGCACACGAATGACCCTTCAACGCACGCAAATGACCCTTCAATGCACATGTCACTTGTCACTGCATTGTCTGAGGCTGTTGTCGTCGACAAGCTGGACGTCGAGGGGCAGGCCCAAAGTCGTTTCATTTCAGTCATGGTTGGCTGTGTGGCTGAGTTGTCAGAACATGACAGTTGCATGCGACAGTGTGTTGTGTCAGTCTTGCCATGTCACTATCAGCATCTGATACGAGGCTTCTGCGGCAACAGGCTCCAAGGCTCCCTGGCTCACATAGGCTACTAGGTCCCAATGCCGCCTGCGAAAATGGCCGCAGCCGATCCTAAAGCAGCCGCCGCAGATATGGCACCCACCATCATCGCCGAGCCGGAGGAGAACCCAGTGATAGAGACTCAGTCTCAGAGATCTTGGTCGCGTCTCGGCTACTGTGCGCTGAGGGCAAGTGACTACGAGAAGAGTGTGGAGGCGGCTTCCGAGTTTGAGAAGGATTCCTATTACGAGTCACCGGAGATCGGCTTCCGTGCCTTGTTTCTGGCGACGAAACTGGACGCCATCACATGGCAGCGCAAGGAAGCCATGCGCAAGTTGGGGGCGGCCCCGTCTGCTGCAGACAAGCCTGTGAAGGCGAAGCTGCGCTCATCGCGCCGCCAGCTGACAGAAGCCATTGGGGAGACCCAGTTCGTGGTTCTCACACTGTTCACCAAGAAAAATCTGGCCGAAGCGTGCTCTGCAAGAGACATTGTGGTGGAGGATGGCGGCTACTATGTTCCGCTGTTCTCGGATCCTTGCCAGGAGCTGCCTTTCCACGACGAGGCGAACTGGAGCCTTGAATTCGAGTACATCGGACGCCAGGAAGTCTTTTCATTTATTGTTATTTAATTTTATATTAATTATAGGCTCAGGGGTTCAGAGGTTCAGGGGTTCAAGGGTTCAGGGGTTTAGGGGTTTAGGGGTCCAGGGTATTGCGTCCGATCAAGGCACGTCATGGTGCAGGCCACGACCAGCCGCGCCTGGCAGACCCTTGCACCCGGGCCCGACCTTGGCGGGGGTTTGGGCTTCATGTGCTACACGGCGGTCAAGTCGGAGGAAGGCGGCGGCGGCGGCGGCTTCGACATTAGCAAGGAGGACACATCTGCCCTCGTGAACTTCTTGGCCCGGAACCACGTGTTCGCTGCGCAGGGGGATCCGTTCCTTCCGGATCCCGGTGCATCCCTGTTCCCGGTTTCTTCGTCCACGCACGCAGCGGCCACGTTGGGTTTTTTTGCCCTCAAGCAGCTCGACATGGACATGCTCGAGTTCAGCTGCGAGGGCGTCATCAACCAGTCACCGCCGGTTCTCCATCCGATGGGGTACTTCTGGATGCTCAAGGGCAATGACCTGGCAGAGCGGATCCGCACCGGCAACTTGAGCGTACGCAGGTCCGGGATCGAGATGGTCATCGTGAGCATGAGCAACCCCAGGAAGCACTCAGACATTCTCCTTGAGGCTCAGCGCTCCAAGCTGGTGGAGCACAAACGCCGCTTGAAGGAACAGGTGGACGTCTCCAACAAGCAGCTCAGGATGCCCTCGCTGCCGTTGATGCCCAGCTGAGGCGTCTCCCAGGCTCCTAGGCTCCCAGGCTCCAAGGTCCATGTGGCGCCGGCTTGGTGTCGTCATGTTTAGATGACTCATCAGCAGCATAGTAGGATTTTGATGCTTCCTTACTTTGCTGCCAACTTGATTTAAATGGACATGTAAAGCTCAAGCCGCTCGTCGACAAACTGTGGCAGGGCCCACGACTACAAAGGACCGCTGTCGACGTCAGTTTGTGTTTGTTTGCAGCATGTCCTGCACTGCAGCAGTCTTATTGCCTTGCGCTGCACCGCAAGACTCCAAACGGTTCCGTGGAAGGCTACTCGGCTCCCAGGTTCCCAGGCTTCTGTACTCGCGCTCAATGGCAAAAGTGCCGGATTTGCCCACCGACCCAACCGTTCTGAGCTCAGCATTTTCGGAGCAGTATGACGTGTGTGATGATGATGTGTGGCACGCCATGTGAAGCAGGCCAGTGCTCAAGAAGCCCTGGCAAACATCGTGCCATGGGCCCTTCGCTGAGTTCTTGATACCGTGTCCCGTCTCGCGGCTAACAGTGCTGCATGCCGTGCCTGCCCGAGGTCCGCAGCCAGCTCCCTCTGAAGTTTCCGCAGGCCAAGCAGATGTTCAAGACACCGCCGCTTGCCATCAACGCAGAAGCCAAGATGGGGGATTTGACCGGATACAAGGCGGGCGCATGTCGATCAATGTCATTTATTGTTTGACCGTTGTCGTTTGTCAGGCTGTGTGGAGCAAAGATGACTGCCAAGCGTCCCTGACATCATCTGGACTTTACGAAGCCAGTGGCCTCGCGCTGTGGCTGGCCACCGAAGCTTTTGCCAGTGCGTCTGAGGATGTGTGCTGGCAGGATCTCCAAACTTTCGAAGACGCTTTCTTCTCCAAGAAAGTTGCTTTCAGCACAGTTGTATCGCGTGAAGCTGCCAAGAAGAAACAAAAAACGTCACGAAACCGGCTGACGTGGCCTTGTGAGATGATTGTCCTCACGGAGTCAGCATCTGACGTGATTCACGAAGAGTTCAACAGCTCGTTGCATCTTGCTAGCGGCGTGTTTGTGTTGTGGGCTTGGTACTTGGCCGTCTTCAAAGCCCTAGTCTCCCAGGACAGTTGCTGCTTGTGTTCACATGACATGACATGTTATTGATTCATCTGACTGATGTGTGCTTGCACTTGGCAGGACAAAGCAGTTTTGGAGATTTTGTGGGAGTGTGGCTGCACTGTCACGATACAGGTTCGCTTGTGTTCCAGCGCAGGGGAGATTGCGAAGAGTCGCAATCTTGCTTCAGAGAAAGTCAAGGCACTCGGGCACCCTGGCCTGTCCGACACCTTTTGGACATTTGCAAAGACTGTCCAGCTGCTCAAGGTCGAAAAAGTCCAGGATGGTGAGGAACAGAACTTGAGGTACAACAACACCTTGTACAACAAGGCCTTACACCAGGCTGCCACAGCAGCTGTTGCAGTGCTGCGGGGTCCATCCGGTCCCGTGGAGAAGGCTGCCCGGAGATTGGAGCTGGAATTTGGGCGGGGCATCTTGAGCAGTCAGTACTCGAAGTTGAGCAAGCTGTTATCGCTGACCAACAAGCTCGCATCTGCTACCAGAAACGCTGTAGACCTGACGGCCTGGATGATCGACTCCTTGACGCTGGCCCTGCGCATGAACATGGTCACGCCAGCTAAATGCACCGAGAAGTTTCTGGATCGAGACCGGAAGACAGGCGATGCTGGCTTTTGGTTGTCGCGCATGCTGGTGGTGCAGGCATTGTAACTATTCTGACTAGCGTGTGTATTTTTTTTTTTGCGGAGTGTTGCAAGTCATCGGCAGCTTGAACACTGACAGAGGTCTTCGATTATGCAGCAAAGCTGGCGAACAAGTTGCCTGAGCCGGACAAGGTTAAGCTGACAGGGATTTTGGCTGAACTCCGTTGCCCTTCCACATGTTGGGAGAAATATCTCTGCCATGCTGATGCTGATCAAGGGGCTGCTGGAGAGGACGACATGGACGGCGAGGACCCAGAGGACGTGGAGCGCCCTGTTCCGCAGTCCAAGATTGGAGCTGTTAAAGAGGGTTTCAACAAAGCCATTGGCATGCTTTTGGATTTGCTGCTGGAGCTGATGTCGGGGAAGTACTACAAGGATTGCTGCATGCTGGCTTCGAGTGAAGATGGCCTTGCAAAGGCATTGACAGCTGCACAGCTTGGAAGCTCGGATGACACGGAGCACGAGGAGCCATGTGCGCTTATCACTCAGATGAAGATCATTGTCGACAAGTTCGACAACAGCACGAAGTCCGTTGGTGCCACATCTGCGGCTCCTGCTCCGAGTTTGCTCCAAAGCCTGGCCAAGGCTTCTGAAGCTGACACACCCGAGGAATGTGTCGAGCGTGAGCGGCAGTGGAAGGCGGTGCAAACGGAACGCCGCAAGTTCGTGTCGTTCTCGGTACCGAACAAGATCTCGAAGGACTGCCTAGTCAATGCGTTCAGAGGTTGCGGCAAGGTCTTCACGCACAAGGGCACCTTAAACTCTTCGCACCGCCTGATCGTTGCCAGTGCGGATCTCTTGGCAGAGGCTGGTACCGACCCGTGGCTCAAGGGCACTCCGCCAAGCGAGGAATGGAAAGAGATCTGTGCCTTTGCCAAAGACATTTCTGGGCCCGAGGATTTCGTCGTACTCTTCGACGGCAGAATGCGGGAAATTCGCCGCGTGTCCGAGTCTTGGCGGGGTGATGTGACAAGGCTCCCAGGCTCCAAGGCTCAAAGGCTGCACCTGGTTCTTTAAGGAAGACCTCCTGCTGAACCAGCAGCACACCGAGGAGTGCACCATCGTGTACTCAGGTGGGTGCCCGCCGAGAACTGGTCGCACTCGCCGCGTTCCGCTGGCTGCAAAGAAGGTGGAGACAGGAGCGGTTAAGTTCCCGGTCGCACGCACCAAGATTCAGACGACGAAGAAAGGCTCCTTCACAGTCTGCGGCGAGGCTTCTACGTACCAAGGCACTTACTCAGGCGTGGAGTACCGTGCGGTTTCTGAAATGCCCCTCGTGTCTGCAGACACCAAGAAGAAGATCATTGCTCCGGCAACAACCGGCGACCTCCCGACACCGCCAGAGGACTGGCAGGATCGCCACGGCTCCGACGTACCCTTGTTCTGGAACGAGTCGAAGCCGATAGCATATTGGAATGCCATCATTGAGGAGTTTTGCGCGGAGGCAGTGTTTGACCTCACGGCTGGCACCGGTGCTCTGATGGAGGCTTCTTTGACTGCCGGCATCGCATACCACGGGCTTTGCAGCACCCTTACTTGTCCAGTAGATTCGTCAGATCATTGTCATTTGATTTTATTTAAATTATCCGAGGCCTCAACAAGGAGCACATGTCGTGGGTCCAGGCGGTTGCTGATCGCGCAGCTTGCGGAATGATGGCTTTGGAGGGATCCACTCTTTACTCGGACGAGAATGCCAAGGCGGTGAAGAAGCATTTCCCGCACGTTCTGGAGAGCTTGTCCAACCAAGACGACCAGGACGAGGCACCTGCTGAGCCAGATAGCCCCCGCGATCAACCGCAGTGATGATGTTTCACTTCGACCGAATCCGCCAGCTCAGGCACCAGCTCAGGCACCTAGGCTCCCAGGTTCTCAGGCTCTTGACCTTTTGCCGGGCTCAGTTTTGTCAGTAGTGTGTAGCAGTGACTACTGTCGCCTGAAAAAGCCGAAATGCTCTTATTGTGGCATGACATTGAAATAGGACTCGCCGAGGATGTTGTTGTAGTCGCCTGAATGCATTAAAGCGAGCCGTTATGGCCCCAGGTTCCCAGGCTCTGAGGTTCCCTGCTTGGGTTCGACATGGGCTGCCGATGGAGGCCTACCAGACGCCTCTGGGGCAAAACCAGTCTCAAGACGGCTTCTCGTCGGATGCCCCGGGGGTGCCAGCATGGTGGCAGCAAATCGCAGAGCTTGCGGAAGCAGGCTGTGAAAGACGGCTTGGTCCCCAAGGCTCGAAGGGCCTTCGTCATCTGGTTCCAGGAAAACTCCGAAGTCAAGAAAGGCGCTCCCAAGCACGAGTTTCTCAATGAGATGAAGCATCTTGGCGCAGTCTGGCAGGGCATGACCGACAAGCAGAAGGCACCATTCATGGCGAGGAGCAAAGATGAGTTCATGGCTCAGCGAAGTGCACTGGCCGTTCTTGGCATCAGGATGCGGGGCTCCACGACCAGTGCGGGCGGCCCCGACGAGGCGAAGGACCCCCCTGCCGCTGACGAATCTGGCGGTCGCGTTGGCCCATTTGAGCTTAATGGTGCAAGGGCTCCAATTGGAGGCGGAGCCTATGGCAGTGTCTACAGTTGCCAGCATCCGCAAAGCGGCCTTAACGTGGCGGTGAAGGTTTATCGTGGCTCCGATGGCCCCGCGGGGCTACCGAAATGAAAAGGGGGACCCTTCTTGGCGTTTGCGGAGCCCCAAGCCGCCTAGCTGTGGTCGAAATGTAAAGCAAGGCCCCAAGCTCCCTACCTGAAGATGGTGACCCTCCTTGACCTCTGGCTCCGGGCCAAGCCTGACTGTGGTCGAAATGTGAAGCAAGGCTCCCAAGCTCCAAGGCTCCAACCTCCTTGGCCTCTGGCTCCGGGCCAAGCCTAACTGTGGTTGAAATGCAAGGGTTCCTGCCTGGTTTGCGATGCAAGCTCTTCGTTGACAGGCTCCAAGGCTCT
>CAJNDT010000002.1:2460422-2641760 GCA_905221615.1 Symbiodinium sp. CCMP2592
GCTCCCAGGCTTTAGGGATCAACATGGGGCCCAAGCCCAAGAAAATGCCTCGTGACCGCTCTGCTTCCCGCACCCCGCGCCGGTCAGCGGTCAAAGCCAGTGCCAAGCCAGCCAGTGCCAAGCCAGCCAGTGCCAAGCCGCACCCGCCCCTGTCCTCTGATGACTCCGACGAAGACCTCCTTCGATCCACTGATGAGGAGACCGGTGGGCCGCCGGGCACTGGCAGTGGCACCAGCGCTCCGAGGGGACCACCACCTCCAACGCCTGTTGTCTCTCGCGGACCACCCCCTCCAACGCTGCCACTGCATTTTTTGTAGGACCCGGTGGAAGTGGACATATCGAAGGTGTGACTCACAGCTTCACTGCCCCGGTAACCCCGGTACAGGCGTTCCAACTGGCCTCCAGGGCGATCACGGCATCCTCTCCTCCGACGACCTCGACTTCCTCTGGTGGGTCCCTGGTCATCAGTCTTCCGCACACCTTGGAGTACCCAGTCGAAGTCACCATCCGATCAGACCCTAGGGAGAGGGCCGCCGTGTCTACTGAATCTAGCGGGTGATTCGATGTACAGCATTGCAGTGGCCGTGCAAACATGAGGCAAAGACTGTCAGTGATCTGTTGATTCGTCAGTCAGTCAGTGCTTGCAAGTTTGGGGACTCACAGTGCAACCGCTCAGATCTGTCAGATGCCCGGAGTCACAAACATGGGACCTATGCATTCAGGCTCCCAGGCATCGAGGCTCCCTAGGCTGCAATTAGCCATGGAGCCGACGACCGCAAATACTGTGAACATGGCGGTGTGGCGACTGGGGAGGCGAGCAATGCATAGGAGGGCACAGAGAATCCCTTCCCCTGTAGTGATTTTTGATTCGGCGGTTAGGCTGGAGTGTTCGATCCTGCGGTTTGTTAGTGCCCTCCGCCTGAAAGGCCCTTGCCGCCGGGCCCCAGCCCAGAGGATAGGGAGAAGCTCACCTTCGACGTGAGAATGGCGGCCTGGAAGGCTGGATTCAAATATGGAAGGGCCATCCAGCAGAAGCACCTCGACGAGGCCCAGGCTTCGACTTGTCGCTCCACTCCATACGACTCTGACTCTGACGCAGGGCTGCTGAAGATGACTGCAGGAGAGTGGAACGCCCTGGCCATGGTCCTCCATCAGACGTTCGATTTGGGGCTTGGGAAAGATGAAGCAGTGAGGCGATACGGGGTCGGCCAAGCAGTGAGGGTATTCGGGCCTCGTGCAATTCTCCCGGACTACCCTTCGAGGAGCAGGTTCGCGATTGAAGCCCGTGGCCGTGTGCCTGCCGGTTTGTTTTCATATTCTGATGGAGTTTCTTGGCATATTCAACAGTAACATTTAAGTTAAAAAAATAATCATATTGACTAACTTTTCGTATGCCAGCCTAAGGTGCCCGAGAGGAAGCACAACCCTGTGCCCAAGGCCAAGCAGAAGCCGGAGGTGGTAAGGGCAGCCGGCAGTGAGGTCTCAGGCGATCGTGGCACTTCTCGCCCGGAGTCAAAGGCTCCCAAGGCTCCCAGGCTCCCAGGCTTGGAGCTGTGAGCTGGTGATTTTTTAGTTTACTTTGTCCGCTCCCTGGCACGACTGTCGCTGTGTGGGCGATTGAAACCTTAGCTTGTACAGTAGCCGACGATGACAATACCGACTGGCTGCACGGGAATCAAATTTCGGGAGGTAGCCGATGCAGCTCGATTTGCTAGCGCGTCTTTGTCAAGACTTGTTGATGTTTTCTCCGACCAGGACAGCGGACGATTCTCGGCTAGCAGGCTCCTCCAAACCCGCGCCGAGGCGAGCCGGTGAGTCTCATGCATTTGAGTCGTACTTAGACCATTATTCTCGCCAGGTCCTCCTGCAGTGGGACGGGCGCCTGCGTACAGGCTGGCCAACTGCGGTCATAATGGCTTGACGGGTGATGCATCGACCCTTGAATTGCAACCTGATGACCCTTGAATGCGCTGATTCTCCGAGGTGCATTGAAGGGTCTGTTCGATGCATTGAAGGGTTGCTTCGTGGGTGCCCAACATCCCGCATGCCTACAAAGACCCTTGGATGCAACCTTGTGACCCTTGAACGCGCTGATTCTCAATAAAGGTGCATTGAAGGGTCTTTGGGATGCATTGAAGGGTTGTATCGTTGGCGCCCAACATCCCGCATCCCTACTACAAAGACCCTTGGATGGAACCTTGTCACCCTTGAACGCGCTGATTCTCAAAAAAGGTGCATTGAAGGGTCTTGTTGATGCATTGAAGGGTTGCTTCGTGGGTACCCAACATTCCGCTTAAAAAGACCCTTGGATGCAATTGGTCTATTGAAACTTCTGCTGAAGTTAAGGGGTCTTTGTACTGACAATGGCAAGGAAGTGGTGTTGCTGCAGTTGGCGCCCGAAATCTCGACATCCGTCTGGCCAGCCTGACTTGATTGAGTGCAGGGTCTGTTACATGGCGGTCATAATGGCTTGACAGTCAGCGACCCTTGGATGCAACCTTGTGACCCTTGACTGCGTTGATTCTTAAAACATGTGCATTAAAGGGTCTTTTGGATGCCTTGAAGGGTTGCTTCGTGGATGCCTACTAACATCCATCATCTTTGAGGGACCCTTGGATGCAACCTTGTGACCCTTGAATGCGCTGAATCTCCGAGAAGGTGCATTGAAGGGTCTTTTCGATGCATTGAAGGGTTGCTTCGTGGGTGTCCAACATCCAGCATCTTTGAGGGACCCTTGGATGCAACCTTGTGACCCTTGAATGCGCTGAATCTCCAAAAAGGTACATTGAAATGGTCTTTTACCCTAAACCCTAAACCAGCCTAAACCTTAAACCCCTAAACCCTAAACCTTAAACCCTAAACCCGGAAGCATTGAAGGGTTGCTTCGTGGATGCCCAACATCCAGCCATCTTTGAGGGACCCTTGGATGCAACCTTTTGACCCTTGAACGCGCTGATTCTTAAGAGAGGTGCATTGAAGGGTCTTTTCGATGCATTGAAGGGTTGTATCGTGGGTGCCCAACATCCAGCATCTTTGAGGGACCCTTGGATGCTACATTGTGACCCTTGAACGCGCTGATTCTCAAAAAAGTTGCATTGAAGGAATTTTATCGTGGGTGCCCAACATCCAGCAGCATCTTTGAGGGACCCTTGGATGCAACCTTTTGACCCTTGAACACGCTGATTCTTAAGAGAGGTGCATGGAAGGGTCTTTTGGATGCATTGAAGGGTTTTATCGTGGGTGCCCAGCCAACATCCAGCAGCATCTTAGTCTTTGAGGGACCCTTAAAAGTTGCATTGAAGGGTCTTTTCTATGCATTGAAGGGTTGCTTCGTGGGTGCCCAACATCCCACCTAAAAGGAACCTGGATGATGTAATTTCACTGTCACTGCTGATAGGCAACCCAGTCGCTCCCCGTGTTGCCAGGCTGCTTTGGTGCCCACACCGGCGCCAGCCGACGCTCCGACTTTGTGGCCTGAGTTGCTGAGACTGGTTCCTAGTCATAGGTTCCCAGGCTCCCAGGCTCCCAATATTTAAGATTTTAAGGTTACTGCCAGGCTCCATGGTTGTTCGCCTGGGTTCGCCTCTGCCACCGTCATCTGTCCACCCTTTAAGGGCGGACAGATGACCGTGGCAGAGTCGCTGAGGGAGTCTGGGGACATGGAAACCTTGCCGGTGGCCGTTCCGTGGATGTTCACTGCCGGTGCATGCAACAGAGCAGCAACAGACTTCAGGCCCCAGGCGCCACACGCAGCATCAATCGAACCAGGTGTTTCCACTGGAAACCCCTGGTTCGAATTGATGCTGCGGGGAATGCACGGCGTGCACGCGGAACATCAATTGCAGGTCCAGGCTCAACGGCTTGGAAAATTAAGCATGCGCCGTGGAGTCCTCCTCGTCATCATCGATCATCAATGTCATCAGGTTCCCAGGCCCGTTCCAGGTTCATGGGCCGCAACATCATCATCACCATCATCATCATCATCAGTCATCTGAGTCATATGCGAGGCTTCCAGGCCCAGAGGGCCCAGAGGATATGCGTGCCACGGGCTTGTAGAGTTGACTTGCAAGTTGTAGTCCATCCGGATTGGTCTGAGAGTTTTAGGTGTCACAATTTCTGGAGAAAAACAGTGTGGAAGCGGCAGAGATTCTGCCGCTTCCGCGCCGTCCCAGGTTCACGGGCATGCAGGAGAGCGTGTCGAAGGCCTTTCGACACGCTTTCCTGCATGCCGTGCCCGTGTGGTATCGGCTTCCAGGTTCAGCTCGGCTAAAATAAGTTTTCCTAACCAGTCCGGCTTCGCGACTGTTTCCGAATTCATCTGCGGCTGAAGATCTGCCGCAAGACTCCCTCCCTGGCTGGGCCGAGACATGTGCCGTTACATGACAATCATCACGAGGCTCGGGAAAGGTTCGGTTCCTAGGTTCCCAGGCTCCCAGGTAGAATAGTTCGTTGGGTTGCCAAGCTCAGTCTGTTCCCCTCAGTCAGGGAGTCTGTGTTCGGCAGAACTTTGAATTGCTCCGCTGGCAACCCAGCTCCCTGGGCTGATAAAATATAATAATGGTTCCGTGGAGTCCTCATCGTCATCATCTGTCATCAATGTCATCAGGTTCCCAGGCCCGTTCAAGGTTCATGGGCCGCAACATCATCATCACCATCATCAGTCATCAATGTCATCAGGTTCCCAGGCCCGTTCAAGGTTCATGGGCCGCAACATCATCATCACCAACACCATCATCATCTTCAGTCATCAGTCGAGGTTTCCAGGCCCAGAGGGCCCAGAGGATATGCGTGCCACGGGCTTGTAGAGTTGACTTGCAAGTTGTAGTCCAGCCGGATTGGTCTGAGAGTTGAAGGTTTCACAAGGTTGCTGGGTTCTAACACTCTTTGCCTGTTAGCCTGTTCCCAGACACAGGCTGCAGGAGAGCGTGTCGAAGCTCGAGGTGTTCTCCTGCCAGCCCGTGTGGTATCGGCTTCCAGGTTCAGCTCGGCAACCGCAAAGGATTAAATTTATTAAGTTTCTCCTAACCAGTCCGGCTTCGCGACTGTTGCCGAATTCATCTGCGGCTGAAGATCTGCCGCAAGACTCCCTCCCTGGCTGGGCCGAGACATGTGCCGTTACATGACAATCATCACGAGGCTCGGGAAAGGTTCGTTTCCTAGGTTCCCAGGCTCCCAGGTAGAATAGTTCGTTGGGTTGCCAGGCTCAGTCTGTTACCCTCAGTCAGGGAGTCTGTGTTCGACAGAACTTTGAATTGCTCCGCTGGCAACCCAGCTCCCTGGGCTGATAAAATATAATAATTATTAAAATTTAATCATGAATTTTGAAGCATGTTCCGTGGAGTCCTCATCGTCATCATCTGTCATCAATGTCATCAGGTTCCCAGGCCCGTTCAAGGTTCATGGGCAGCAACATCATCATCACCATCATCAGTCATCAATGTCATCAGGTTCCCAGGCCCGTTCAAGGTTCATGGTCGGCCGCAACATCATCATCACCATCACCATCATCATCTTCAGTCATCAGTCGAGGTTTCCAGGCCCAGAGGGCCCAGAGGATATGCGTGCCACGGGCTTGTAGAGTTGACTTGCAAGTTGTAGTCCAGCCGGATTGGTCTGAGAGTTTAGGTTTCACAAGGTTGCTGGGTTCTAACACTCTTTGCCTGTTTGCCTGTTCCCAGACACGGGCTGCAGGAGAGCGTGTCGAAGCTCGGCATGTTCTCCTTCAGCCCGTGTCGTATCGGCTTCCAGGTTCAGCTCGGCAATCGCAAATGAACTTAATTAAGTTTCTCCTAACCAGTCCGGCTTCGCGACTGTTGCCGAATTCATCTGCGGCTGAAGATCTGCCGCAAGACTCCCTCCCTGGCTGGGCTGAGACATGTGCCGTGACATGACAATCATCACTAGGCTCGGGAAAGGTTCGGTTCCTAGGTTCCCAGGCTCCCAGGTAGAATAGCTGGGCTGAGACCTGTGCCGTGGCATGACAGTCATCATCGAGGCTACAATAATAAATTTAAATAAATTTAATAAGCATGCCCCGTGGAGTCCTCATCGTCATCATCTGTCATCAATGTCATCAGGTTCCCAGGCCCGTTCAAGGTTCATGGGCCACAACATCATCATCACCATCATCAGTCATCAATGTCATCAGGTTCCCAGGCCCGTCCAAGGTTCATGGGCCGCAACATCATCATCACCATCATCATCAGTCATCAGTCATATGCGAGGCTTCCAGGCCCAGGGGGCCCAGAGGATATGCGTGCCACGGGCTTGTAGAGTTCGACTTGCAAGTTGTCTGTAGTCCAGCCGGATTGGTCTGACAGTTTCTAAAAGGTTGCTGGAGACTAACACTCTTTGCCTGTTTGCCTGTTCCCAGACACGGGCTGCGGGAGAGCGTGTGCAAGCTCGGCATGCTCTCAACCGCTACTCGGGAAGCCGGACTGGTTAGGAGAAACATCATCATAATATGATGATGCTGCTCCTCACCAGTCCGGCTTTGCGACTGTTGCCGAATGCATCTGCGGTTGAAGATCTGCCGCAAGACTCCCTCCCTGGCTGGGCTGAGACATGTGCCGTGACATGACAATCTGACAATCATCACGAGGCTCGGCAAAGGTTCGGTTCCTAGGTTCCCAGGCTCCCAGGTAGAATAGTTCGTTGGGTTGTCAGGCTCAGCACAGGTCTCAGCCCAGGGAGCTGGGTTGCTTGCGGCGAGTCTTGTTCCGTCGCAGATTCAGTCGAACACAGACTCCCTGACTGAGGGTAACCAGTCATCATCGAGGCTTGGAAAATTAAGCATGCCCCGTGGAGTCCTCATCTTCATCATCTGTCATCAATGTCATCAGGTTCCGAGGCTTGTTCAAGGTTCATGGGCCGCAACATCATCATCACCATCATCATCATCAGTCATCATCATATGCGAGGCTCCCAGGCCCAGATCCCTTAAAATTTTTCGGGAGGGTCGACGCACACACCAAGTTGTGTATATATATATATATATATATGTATCTCTATATATATATATATATATGAGAGAGGCGCCTCTAGGGTCTATTTTACGCTCTATTCTTTTCTGTATGACTACTATTATTTTAAATAATTGAAATAATTTGAATCAGCAGAGTTGGTTTCAATTATTTCAATTATTTAAATCCGCAAAAGAGCCCGGCGGATTTAAATAATTGAAAAAATTGAAATCGATGGTGGTTCTGGGCCAAGCCACGAATCCCACCGATTTGAATTATTTAAATAATTGAAATAATTGAAATCCGGCCGATTTCAATTATTTCAATTATTTAAATCCGCCAAAGGGCCCAAATAATTGAAATAATTGAAATCGCCCCTATTTCAATTATTTCAATTATTTCAATTATTCAAATCCCCGGATTTGGTGGATTGGGCCCATCGAACCTTCGGATTTCAATTATTTCAATTATTTAAATCCGCCGCAAAAGAGCCCGGCGGATTTAAATAATTGAAAAAATTGAAATCGATGGTGGTTCTGGACCAAGCCACGAATCCCACCGATTTGAATTATTTAAATAATTGAAATAATTGAAATAATTGAAATCCGACCGATTTCAATTATTTCAATTATTCAAATGCGCCAAAGGGCCCAAATAATTGAAATAATTGAAATCGGACCCATTTCAACTATTTTAATTATTTCAATTATTTCAATTATTTAAATAATTGAAATCCTGGTGTTCTGTGGATGGGGCCCACGGATCACCCCCCCACCACCCCCCCCCCCCTACTACCACCCACCCACACCACCCCCACACCTCACCGTCCCCCCCCCCCCTTGGCCCCTTATTCCCTTCCCCCCCCCCCCCCCCCCCCCCGCACCCTGTTCCCTGCGCCCTCCCACGCCCTGCCAACCCCAGAACCCACCTCCCACCCCACCCACTCCCAAACCCACCCCTCACCCCCCCAACCGCCCACCATCCACCCCCCACCCACCAGACACCCTCTTTTTTGAATGGACCCTCAGATTGGGTTTCCTTCAATGGTGGAGTGCAGGTGTTCGTCCAGCATCTGCGACAGAGTTTGGGTCGACCCAGACTCCCCGAGGCGACCGACTTCCTCAATAAGTACTTCCGGAATGGGCGCCGGAAGTATGGCGAGAGCATGAATGACTACATCACCAGGAAGATGGAAACGTATTGGCGAGCCTGTCAGGCTCTCCAACGAGTCATGCCGAAAGGGAAGTCAGCGGGGACTCCAGGATCATGGACCGGAGGTACAAGTGCAACCGGACCCTCACCATGGGGAAGTCGCCGCGCCAGCTGGACCTCCAATTATGAGGACGATGATGGTGATGAACAACGTGGAGTTCATACAACAGCTGGTGGTCATGGAACTCGTGGAACTACGGCTACCAGAGTGATTGGAGCGACTACTGGTCGAACCGACCAGGTCAGGTGCACTCGGGGTCCGACAGTACCAACCTAGAACTCCTCCCGGAGTTCGTGCAAGCTTGGTACTTATTGGCCGACGCCGGCCTCTCAGTTCAAGAAAGGAACATCATCCACACAGCTGTGAAGGGGAACTACACTCTCAGTCGAGTTGCTCATGAACTTCGAACTCAACATGGAGAAGACGGCGGTCGAGCTCGCCCCGCTGGTCAAGCCTACCTCGGCAACATGAACGAGGACTACGATCAGGATGAGAACGAGGACGACACCATCGAGGAGCTCTTCGCCGTCGGCGAGGACTTCACCGAGGAGGAACAGAATGAGCTCCAAGAGAGCCAACAGGAGATTGAGAGTGCACATGCCATCATGCAGGACGCCCGACGCACCCTTCGAGCAGCTCGCGAACGACAACATCAAGTGAAGATGTCTCGGAAATTCTTCCGGGGGCCTGGGAAGGGCACCTCAGCACGCCCTCCCGATGATAGCACTATGACATGCTTGAAATGTGGGAAGGTCGGCCATCGGGCAAGGAATTGTCCCAATCCCGAGGCTCCCAAGAACAACCAGGGCAAGCAAAGCGAGTCCGCCCCCTTCGTGTGTTTCGCGGGACAAGAGCCACCGGAGAATGAGGCGCTCTCGCCCTCCAGTGGACCTACAACCCAGGCAGCCATCACGGAAGGCTACTGCGTGGTAGATGGTGGGGCGACTAAGACTCTTGGTTCCGTGAAGGCCTTGGAGGACCTGTTCGCCCGGAACCTGGCCAAGCACGGCAAGACGCGATTGCAGGAGATCAACACGAAGGACAAGCCAGTGTTTGGTTTTGGGAACAGTTCAGAAGACCAGTGTGTGTCAACCATCAAGTTGGGCATCCAGGCCAACGGTCAGCCGGGACAGATCACAATCCACGCGCTAGAAGCGGGACAGGGGCCTATCTTGCTATCCGTGGAGGCACTGCGGAAGTTGGGTGCGATCATAGATTTTGAAGAGGACCTGGTTACGTTCAGGAATCTTGACAAGTACAAGGTCGTGCCGCTATGCAGGTCGCAAACCGGCCACCAGCTCCTCGACCTCTCGGAGGATTTGTTTTCGAAAGCCCAGAGCACCAACAAAGCGGTGCCTTCTCTAAAAGAGTTCATTTAGGGACAGCTCCTTCCTGATGCCGACCCTGATGACAAAAGGAAGGACGAATTGTACAGTTCAGGGAACACAGATGTTCAGAGTTCTAGAGTGGAAGTTGGTAGTGGTAGGAATCATGCGAGTAGTGTTTCTGAAGATTTCTTAGTCTCTGCTTGCGGTGAGAACGGGAAGCAGCTCTCCCAATGTGGTAGCCAGTGTGACAACTCAGAAGGATCTAAGCTCCAGCCCTTCCGGGAACCTTGTGCAGCTCACAGCCATGATGAAGATGTCGATGTCCCAGTTGCGCCAGGCCATTCAGGAGCGGGGCGAAAGTCCGCCCCAGAACTGGGGCAAGATCGAATTGCGGGACCGCCTGACCGAGTTGATGAACGAGGCCGGGGAGTCCACGACTACGAAGACCAATCTTCGAGAGTGGGTGTCCCAGTTGAATCGCGCAAGCCGAAAGAAGCAGGAGCTGATCACTTTCTGTACCGACCGCCTGAAGATTGCCTTGACGGGTCAC
The DNA here is from genome assembly GCA_905221615.1 of Symbiodinium sp. CCMP2592. NCBI lineage: Eukaryota > Dinophyceae > Suessiales > Symbiodiniaceae > Symbiodinium > Symbiodinium sp. CCMP2592. Next base: position 2,470,476 of record CAJNDT010000002.1, read on the forward strand.
GAGACCATCCCGGTCTTGCAACAAAAGGCCATGAAGGTGATCTACAGCGTCTCCATTCCCAGCGCCCTCGACACGGTGGGGTTCGGCAAGTTCGCTTCCAAGACCTACGGCCAGATTCTCCGCGAGGAGACCAAGTACAGCCAATGGGTGCAGGAGACCTATCTCGAGGGAGGCCAGTCCTGCGAGATTCACCTACAGCGGCTGGCCACGTGGTTGATCGAACAGACCGACCGCATCTCGGAGACCGAGGAGGAGACGCCGCACAAGATCACCGACACGATTACGCCCAAGGTGACCGACAAGAATGCCTGGGAGACGGATGTGTTCCTCAAGAAGGACAATGGCAAGGGCCGTGGGAAACCCTTCCTTGCACACAAGGATGCCGGCTATCGCAAGGCCGCCGACAATGGTGCGGCTTCGAGTGCCAGTGCCAGCAGCGACAAGGAAGACCTCAAAGTGATGAAGGAGACGGTGGCGGCTCTGAAGGCAGAGCTCAACAGCCTTCGGGGCATCATGTCTCCCAGCGATTTGCCACGGAAGAAGAACAACGAGGCCGAGGGCAACAAGGGTGCCGACACCGAGACGACGGAGACCGACCAGAGTTTCCAGATGGTGATGGACCCCTAGATGGTAGTCAGGAAAGGCTAGTTCTGGTAGATAGCGAAGGGCAGGAGAACCTCCAGAAATCGGAGGATGTTGTAGGTACACGGCCTCTGACGGCCGGCGCCGCACGGCATCTGGAATCTGAATCGTGGAGTGTCGTTCCAAAGATCTTCCAAGGGCTAGCAAGCCATCAAAGACCGCTACTCTTGGAGGTAGCATGTGAGAGAGAAAGCGTGTTGACAAAAGCAGTGCAAGAAGCCAAACATGACATGCAAGCCGCCAGTCGAAGTTCCTTGTTTGACAGTTGCGAGTTAGGAACGACAGAAGGGATCAGGATTGTTCTTGAACAGATCGAAGTGGAAAACCCGTGTCATGTGTGGCTCTCTCCCCCTTGCGGTCCGTACTCCCCCATGCAAAGAACCAACCAACGCAGTGAACAACAGAAACAGGAACTTGAGAAGAAGCGGAGAGAAGCTCTGAGAGTGTATGTGGGTTGCAGTGTCATCTTGCACCATTGCATCCAGAAAGGCATACATGTCACATGGGAATTGTCCGAGCGTTGTGATGCCTGGAGGTTGCCGTTGATTCAAAACATTCTGCGACGGTATCAACTGTACACCGCGGTGTTGAAGGGATGCCGGGTTAACCTTCGGGACAACAAGAACCGACTTCTCCAAAAGGGTTGGAAGATCATGACGACACAAGCGCGCATGGCTGAATTGATGAACAAACCTTGTAGGTGCCACGGGAAGTACGAACATGGGCGGTGCGAAGGGGCCATGGCGGGGAAATCAGCTTGTTACACGCCGGAGTTCACGAAACTGGTGGTGAGCGGATTGCAACAAGAGTTGAGTTTCTACGGGGTCCAACAGGAGGGGCAAGGTATCTCCCAGACGCCTGACCTGTTCGGTGGCGGTGAGACTTGCGTGTGTGATGCCACTTGTCAGTCCGGACATGTTCAGACTTGCAGTTGTTGTGTTCTTGGTAGGGAACATGTGCCAGTGCTGCATGAGAGTTTCGTGTCTGAGCAGAAAGAAGAGGACGAGAGTGAGAGACAGGCACGAGAACATGTCAGTCGGGGAGAGCTGTCTTTCAAACATATGGACCAATTCCTGAGCACCTTAGACCTGAACCTTCCCCGAAAAGGTAGAGGGATGCTGGGAGGCGCGAACACGAGGCCCGCTTACTTCCAATTTGGGGCATACAGCTACGGCAAGTTCTCAGGAAAGAGTCATAGGACCCAGGAGCACCCAAAGCTTTGTCACTACATTAACGCCTTCTTGAAACATCATCTCGGGAACGAAGCTACTTGGTCATCATTTGTCATCAGCATTGACAATCGGTTACCCCTCCACCGGGACATCCACAACAAGAAAGGTAGCCGCAATTACACCTGCGGGTTCGGAGATTACACGGGCGGAGAGTTGTGGTTGGCAGGACAGGACCATGAGGAAGGAAAAACCGGGCACAAGGAGAACACACGTCACCGCATAATCGAGTTCAGTCCCGATACATGGCATGGAACATGTGAGTGGGAGGGAAAGAGAGTGATTCTGACAGCATACACGACTCGGAGTTGCGATGATCTTGATCAGACGGTGCGTAAGAGCCTTACCCAACTAGGTTTTCCCCTTCCCCGGAAGCCATCCGGAACGCGTGTCCCGGAGCACGGGGTGTATGAAACCCACGAAAGCGAAGAAGCCTATGTTCAGGAACCGACCCGAACGAGCCAGGACCAGGAAACCAAGCGCATTCAGAAACAACTCTATAGATGTTACATGCCGCGACAGGACATGGGAGTATCCGTCATCTTGTTGAGTCATTGAAGCGTCGAGGGGCTTCGGACAAGGTGTTAGAAGTGGCCAAGCAATTTAGGTGCAGTGTTTGTGAAGAAAAACGTAGAGTGCAGCCTAGGAATCTTGCGTCATTGGAACCCCTTCCACCCAAGTGGCATACTGTTTCAGCGGACGTTGGTAATTGGCACAACTCAACTACAGGTGAACATGTGCAATTTCTGGTGGTCATAGATGAGTGCACTCGTTTCCGTACGGCGAGGATCTTGACCCGAGGATCCAAACAGCAGCCTTCCGCGTCAGCGTGTCTTCAGTACTTTCAAGAGGGATGGGTTCAGTATTTCGGGTTACCTAGGACTCTGAGGTTAGACCCCGCGGGGGCTTTCAGGAGCCAGACCATCGAAACCTATTGCGATAATAACAAACATTTCGCTTAGGAGTGTGTTGCCCTGTAATCCTGTAGATGAGCTGTTTGCCACATGATTTTGTATAGTATGGAACAAATGTTCCACTGTGGTGTTTAGGCTCAAGGGACGCACCCAAGACAGCCGTGCGCCCGAGGAAAAGTGAAGTGCGAATATCTGTGTGAAGTGAAAGGGTCCGGAACGTACCCGTAAAGCGTTTTATGGTAGCGGAGCTGAAGGCCAGGACCTTCGGCTGAAGAAGAGCCCAATACAAGGAGAAAAGAGCCTTGGGCCCCAGTGTCACGGAAAGTGAAAGAAAGGAAAGTTGAATGGCCACGCCAAGTCCAGCTGGAGACGCGGATTTGCCTGTGTCCCCTGGTCACGGTGGTCAAGGAGGAGATACACCAAGTGATACGCCAATGGCGATGCCTGCACCAGAAGGAGTTGCAGGAGGATCCCTTCAGGCCCTGATAGGGAACCTGTCGGCAGCAGCGCAAGCTTTGGCGAGTGCTGCAGGTACAGGAAGTACCAGGAGTTACGACTCTGCAGCTAGGCTGGTAAAGAGTCCGGATGTATTCGCTCCAAAGAGTTTGGAGGAGGAAGTTTCACAGTGGCCAGACTGGAGTTTCAGTTTCAAAGTGTTTGTGGGCTTCATTGATCCCACCCATGCAGAAGAGTTGAAGAAAGTGGAGCTGGCACCACCAAATCCAACAGATTATACAGTTGGTGAAAGAGAAAGAAGTACAAAGCTGTATGCGATTTTGGCCTCGTATCTTAGGAACAGGCCACTAAAGTTATTGAAGTCAGAAGGAAGTCCAGATGGATATTCTGTCTGGAGGAGACTGTTTGAAGAGTTGGAGCCGTCAAGCCGAACAAGAGGGCTGGCAATGGCTCAAGCTCTAGTGAGCTTTCCCCAGATGACGAAGGGGACTTCTATCTTAGACTATCTACTTACCTACGAAAAACTTGTTGCGGAATACGAAAAACTGTCCGAAGGAAAACCCTACGATGAGAATTTGAAAATCGGAACAGTACTCAAAGGGTTGCCAAATGAGTTAAGGAAACATATCCTGATAGGATTGACCCCGACGACGAAGTACGCAGACATCAGGAAGAAGTTGCTTGAGTATGAGAGGAGTACCCAATCGTGGAATGCGGAGAACATTTTGCAGTCTTTCAACATGGAAAGCGCAACAAAGAGTACACCCTATAATGGGCCACAACCAATGGATGTTGATCGAGTGAAAGGAAAAGGAAAAGACAAAGGGAAAGGATACGACAACAAAGGAAAAGGAGGAAAAGGAAAAGGATACGACAACAAAGGAAAAGGAGGAAAAGGAAAAGGGTACAACAACAAAGGAAAAGGAAAAGGAAAAGGATACGACAACAAAGGAAAAGGAAAAGGTGGTTATAGAAATGCACGAGCAGTGGACGCTGGTGGCTACGGGAAAGGGAAGTTCACAGGAGAGTGCCACATATGCGGAAAGACAGGACACAAAGCAGCTGATTGCTGGCAGAATCAAGGAAAAGGAAAAGGAGGTAAAGGCAAAGTGAGACAGGTAGAAGAGGAAGGAACCCATCAAGGAGATCACGAGAAGAGTTCCTCTAGCAATGCCCCTCCTGCGAAGAATGAGACTGGTCAAGTGAGGCAGATCACAGCTGAAGCAGCGCGCCAAGCAAGAAGAGTAGAGATGACACAAGAGTGGAACGATGAGGATGAAGAGCTCAACTTTGTGAGATTGTGTCAAGAGTTTGAAGGTTTGGTTCAAGGAGAGCTGAGAAGAGTTGAGGAGTTTGATATCTCTTCGAGCGATGAAGTGGAAGAGATCGAGGAGGAACCGACTGATGGTTTGATGGAGTGGTACCAAGGATGGTGGTTCTTGGAAACAGAAGTTGAAAGAAGTGTGAGAATGGTTTCTGAAGGAGATGATGTGAGAAGAACAGCAAGAGAAGTGGATGCATGTGAGGTAGTGCTCGACAGTGGAGCTGACTGCCATGTGTTGCCTATGGATTGGGCAGAAGAAGTCGGAGAAACTTCGAACTTTGAGTACCATCTGAAAGATGCGCAAGGGAAAGTGATCCCAACGCTGCCTGTGAGGCAGAATGTGACGTTTGTTTTCACGAAGGAGTCTGGAAAGAAGTTGAAGATCACTGACAGTGCTGTTTGCGGCAATGTCACCCAACCTTTGTTTGCGGTAGGAAAGATGTGGAAGCTAGGTTGGGGTACGGTGAATGAAGATGGAAGATTGTGGCTGAAGAAAGGAAGTGTTCGGATACCGATATACTTCAAAAGGAATTCCTCAATGGCGAGGATGTGTATACGGAGACTTGAAGGAGAAGAGATGACGGTGCAGCCTGTGAGGCTGGAGCGAGAACTGAAGAATGAGTTGAAGAGCAAAGAAGATGAAGATGGTTGGTTTGTGCTAAATGACGGCACGCCTGCAAGGTTTGATTGGTTTATGGGGAAGACGTTTGACCCAACGGGTCAGTTCCCTAATAGACTCTATGAGGGAGCAGGAGACGAAGGCGATTATTTTCCTTATAGGACAACCTTGCTAGGAAAGATGAAAAGAAGTGGAGAAAGAGTGTTGAATGAAGTGGATTGGAAGAGTATGGATTTCTTTGAGTGTACGGAGATCTGGAAGGATCGCGAAAGAGTGCAACTTGGGGCGAGTCCTCAAGCAAGGTTTGAGGTGATGGTTACCTTGTTGGAAAAGGGATTGAAGGAACCGAGTGACTATGGGTTGCTCACGAACTTGGAAGAGCTTGAAAGAGAACTGGCACAAGAAGGAGTGCCAATGGAGGTCACAGGTACCTCCTCAGGTTCGAAAGACAAAAAGGAAAGTGAGAAAGAGGAACCGAAGAGAGGAGTTCCGGTGATCGGTGAAGATGAAGAAGAAGTGATGGTGATTGGACCGATAAAGTTGACGCGCCAGAGTGAGTTGAAGGAGATGAAAGCGGCGTGCAAGTATCTGCATATCTCGAAGAATGGATCGAAAGAGATTTTGTGGAAAAGATTGAAGAAAGAGGTTGCGCTGAGCAAAGTGAAAGCGCAAGCCCAAATCTCTGAGGATATCAGAAAGGAGTTTGAGAGAGAGCCAATTCCAGAGGCTCTGCCTGCTTTGCCGAGCCCGGAAGAGATTGAAGCGCATGAGTTGACGCATTTGCCGAGAGCGCCCTGGTGTGAAGCATGCCAGGCAGCAAAGAGCAGAGAAGACAACTTTGAAGAGACGAAGGAGAAAGCGCAACGGCCCGTGTTTAGCTTGGACTTTATGTTCACAGGAACACAAGGAGATGAAAAGGAGAGAGATCCGCTTGCTATTCAGCTTGCGGGTGTTGACAATGACACGAAGTTCCTGATAGCTATTGCGGTACCAACGAAAGGAGGAGATGCGGTGATAAACCACGCGGTATATAAGTGAAGTGGTAAGAGTGTTAGCCCTTTTGGGTTACGCTGAAGTGGTGATTAGAACGGACACCGAGCCAGTGATGATTGCCATCAGGAGAGGAGTTCAAGTGGCAAGAACGAAACAAGGTTTGAAGACGGAGTTGCAAGATGCCACGCCTGATGAGCATCAAGGGTTGCCTGTTGAAAGGTATATTCAAACGGTAAGGAACCTTGCGAAGACGTTGTTGGCAACGGTGGAGCAAAGAAGTGGAACGGCCATCGGATCTGATGTCCCGCTTTATAGCTGGGCATACAGACACGCAGCATGGCTGCACAACAGGTTTCATGTTGGAAGAGATGGCAGAACTGCGTTTGAAGCGACAGTGGACCGAACGTACAAAGGGAAGTTGGCCCCGTTCGGGTCAGCAGTGTTTGGAAAAGCAGTGCCAAAGACCAAGGAGAAAGGAGAACCTTGGGAGAAAGGAGTCTTTCTTGGAAAGGACTACGCGAGCAATCTGAACCTGATTGGCACAGGTAGAGGAGTGATTAAAGCGAGGACAATGAGAAGATGTGCTGAGGCATATCAGCCGGAGCTCTTGCAACTTTCGGTTGGAGCTCCATGGGATCATCAGCTGAAGGCTTTGAGGTTTAAGAAGAAGAGAATTGTGCCTATTGATGATGGGCCAGGACTGCCAAGATTGGCGGTGGAAACTGACACAAGAGTAGAAGAGGAAAAGAGAAGCGAGCCTTCGCCGCCAAGCGACCGCCAAGGAAGCTCAAGTTCTTCTAGTAAGAGTTCGTCGCTGTCTGGAGCAACGCCAGAAGCAATGGACGACGAGAGCGATGACGATGACGATGATCCAGGAGAGGTGAGAACAAAGAGAAAAGCGGAAGATGAATTGGTGCCCGATGAAATGACGTTGGAAGAGTTTCAAAGAGAAGTTGCAAAGAGGAATGCAGAAGAAGAAGGAGAAGGGTCACCGAAGAAAGAACCAAGAGTAGACGAAGGAACTGGAGAGGTAGAAGAAAGAGTTGAAAAGGTGCCAAGACTTGGAGACGAAGCACGAGGAAGTGCGGCGCGAGTGGAATACCACATTCGGAGATTCGCCAAGAGCGAGGATCCCGAAGAGCATGGAGATGAGTATGTTGATCTCGACGAGACACAGCTGTTTCTGGAAGAAAGTCGAGAGTTCCAGAGCAAGTGGAACGAGAAGGTGTGTGAGACAGAAGAGGACCTAACGGTTACTTGGTCTCACGAGTATGATGATGGGCCACCAAAGTTGGAAGCTGAAGATTTGGAAAAAGTGGACAGCGGAGAGAACAGAAATCGAGAGACTATTGGAGATGAAAGTTCTCAAAGAAGTGGAACTGGATGAGAATGGAGAGTTGAAGAAAGGACCGAATGGAGAAGAACCAAAGAGACTCAGTACAAAGTACGTGTTGGATTGGAGGCATAGGGACCTCCAATGGAAGAGGCGAGCCCGCCTAGTGGCGCGGGAGTACAAGTGGCTGACGGACTACGATCTCTCAGCGCTATACTCACCCACGAGTATTGGTTCGAGCATCAAGCTGTTATCAGCTTTGTGTGCGAGTTCAAGAGACTACGAGATGATCTCGATAGACATTTCGGATGCGTACCTTCAGGTGCCGCAGAAGGAGTACACGGTTGTGAGTTTAGGAGGAAAGTGGTACCAACTGCAGTACACCCTACCGGGACAACGAACAGGAAGCAGTGCTTGGTTTGAGCACCTACGAGAAATCCTGGAGAAAGAGAAGATGGTTTCCGATGTGGGGTTACCAAGTTTCTTCTACAAGTTTTCAGAGACCCCAGGAGAAGGTGGAACGCTGATGAGTACACATGTGGATGATGTGGAAGTGTTTGGAAAACCAAAGGAGAATCAAGCAGTGGTTGATCTGCTGCTAAAGCACAAGTTGAAGATAAAGCTGGAAGGACCAGTGAAGGTTGGAGAAGGAAAGTGTACTTTCTTGAAGAGGACGTTCTTAGGAACGAAAGAAGGAATTGAGATCAGGATGGACGGCAAGTATCTTGAGAAGTTGGAAGAGATTTTAGGTTTGGGAAAAGCCCTGCCAAAGAAGTTGCCGTTTCCAATGGATTACGGAAGATCGTTTAAGGACGACGCGCCCTTGGATGCAGATGAACATCATCTGTACAGATCCTGTGTGGGAATCCTATTGTATATGACACCGGAGAGACCTGATTTGGGATTCGCTACGAAGTGGTTGTCAGGGAAGTTGGCAGCGCCAACGAGAGGAGACTTAGCAGTGCTTAGGCACGTGGCAAAGTACGTGAAGGCGACAGCCCATTACGTGATAGAACACAAAGAGGCATATCCTGGAAAGAGTTTTCTGGATCCAAGTGATAAGAGAACTGAGGATGCCTACAAAGATGTTTTTACGGCGAAGAGTTTGATCGAGGTAGTGACCGACGCCGACTGGGCGACCGATCGTGAGAATAGGCAGTCAACGAGCTGCGTGTTGATTTTCGTGAACAGTAACATCGTTTGCTTTCACGCGAGAAAGCAAAAAGCGACGGCTTTGAGCAGCTGCGAAAGCGAACTGGTGGCAGCTGTTGGAGGTTTGAGTGAAGGAGTTTTTCTACAGAACCTGTTGCACAGAGTTCTAGGGATTAGGCCGGAGATGGTGATTAGGATGGATTCTAGCAGTGCTAGGTCTATTCTTATGAAGAAAGGCCTAGGAAGAACGAGGCACATTGATGCAGGACTGCTTTGGGTTCAAAGGCTTACTTCTGTAGGTCTTCAAGTGAAAGCGATAGCTGGAAAGGAGAACCCTGCAGATGTAGGGACGAAGGCTTTGTCGAGGAACGCTGTTGTGAAGTGTTTGGAGAGAATCGGTGTGAAAACTGGAGAAGAGCGTGAAGAGGTCAGGATAGCAAGTGACTTCAAGATCCCTACGAAGTATCTGAGAAGACTTGTGATGATGATGATGGTTCAGCAATGTGATGGACTAAGAGAGCAAAGCAGTAGAAGCAGTGAAGGTGGAAGCTTTGGTTTAGTGATGATGGTGATGATGATGACAATGGTCGTTATCTTGGTTTGCAACGGTAGCCTGTGGAAGAGTCTGGTTGGAAGTGCTGAATGCATGTTTTGTTCCGCCGCTGCCGTTTTTAACTCAAGGAAGGAAGTGAGAAGAAAAGAAGTGAGGAGAAAAGAAGTAGAAAGAAAAAGAGAAGTGAAAAGAATGGCCGACGACGCGGCCCTCAAGACGATGATCAAGGACGAATGCCGAAGCATAGAGTCCGTAACCCTCTGTGAAAGAGAGCTCAAAAAGGAACGTGAGAGAAGGCTAACCCTGGATGCCCTATGGCCCGAAGTGCAACGCCTCAACCAACAGTTTGAGCCTAAAGAGGCGGCCCCGTCAGAAGCTGCAACGGCGGAGGTTAAAGTGCCTGAAGAGTTCAAGAAAACAGCCGAGGAATTGGCTGTAGAGGCACAAGGAAGCAAAGGAAGTGCCGAGGAAAGCCAGGCACGGGTTATGGAAGATAGAGTGAGTGAACTGAGGCAGAAGGCCTTGGATGCTTCCGAGAGGCGAAGGGGCCAGAAGGAAAGGGCAAACGATGCCGCAGAGAAAGCAAAGGAGACAAAAGAGGAAGAAGAAAAAAAGAAAGAGAAAGAAGAAGAGGAGCATGAAGCCTCTGAGAGCGAGGAGAAAGTGAGCTCGGAGAAAGAAGAGGAAGAGCAAAGCTCCGAAAAGGAAGAAGAGAAAAAGAGAGGCGAGAAGAGAAAGAGAAAAGACTCTGAGTCAAGTGATGATGAGTACAAAGAGATTATGAACAAGCTGGCAAAGAAGTCAGTGCTGGAAGAGGAAAAGAGAGTGCAGGACCTGCTTGGACAGATGAGGGTTCTGCAGGAGAAAGTTGATGAAAAGAGAAAGAAATTCGCCATTTATGGTGATTTGTACACGTACAAACAGAAACAGAAGAAGCTCAAGGAGGAAGAAAGAGACAGATTGATTGCAAAAGAGATAGAGGTAAAGGAGGAGCTGAAGCGGGTAGCGGACGAAGCGTTCGTTGCCAAGGAGTCCATAGAGAAACAACTGGACAAGCTGAGAGCCGAGGAAGAGGAACAAGAAACGGAGGCTACATTGATAATGGACGAGGAGTCCGCCCTGCAGAAAGAAATGGACCGGGTGAGACCGAAACTCCATGCTGCACTGGAGGAGTTGAAAGCGAAAAGGAAGGAACTACAGGTTCCAGCGGGTGGACTGCTTCAGGGCGAAGCTGAGCAAAAGCTGGAAGAGATGGAGCGCAAGAGGATCAAAGAGATGAAAGAGCTCCAAGAGACAAAAGAAAGGGAGATCAAAGAAGAGATAGACAAGAAGGAAAAAGAAATCACAGAGCTGAAAGAGGCAAAGGACAAAGAGATTGGAGAACTTAATGAAGAAGTTCGAAAACTGAAGAAGCGCAAAAGCAGTGCTGGGTCAACGCAAGGCCAGCAGAACGAGGACGCAGAAAAGATGAAAGAGGAGCGCCGGAAAATGCGCGAGACCATAAAGGAGCTGGGAAAGAACAACAAGGCCCTCGAAGATGAGCTCCAAGCGCTTAAAGAGGAAGGAAAAATCAACGAAGATCCTGATGCGCAAAGCCAGGCAATGGTATGCGCAGTATGTTCGCGTTTCGGACATGGTTCCGAAACGTGTTGGGATGCTGATTACAACTATACTGCCTCAGGGCAGTATGCTCCAAAGATGCAAAGGGAAGAGATGAGTAAGGAGCAGTTCCAATCCTGGTACAAGAGACATGAGTTGATAATCCGAAGAGCATACGCGAACAGGTTGGAGACAAACAAGAAAAAGTACCGCACTGACAATGCGGAAAAGGGCAAAGGAAAGAAAGCCCAGCAAAAGAGCAGCTAAAGGAGAAGAGGAGAAAAGAGAAGAAAGGAAGACCAAACCGGAGGTCTATAAAGAAAAAGGGAATCTGAAGGCTGTAAAGCCGAGAGGGGGAACTTCGTTCCCAAACGAGGAAAGAGTTTTCTGAAAGCTGTACGACAGCTGCACCACGAGAAGCCGAAGAGTTTCTTTACGAGGAGAGTTTAAAGAGTTTGAAGAGTTTTGTGGCTTTGGCCACCGCGAGTTCTTTTGAGGCTGAAAAGCCAAAGAAGTGAACGAGTTTGAGAGCGGCCAGTAGGAGTAGCTCTGTTTCACTCGTCTCACACCACGACAAAACGGAGTGCACAACGAGTGTTTCAAAAGGAGGAATGAGCGACTGTTTTGGGTTCGTTGCACCTCTAGGAAGGAAAAGGCGAAAAGAGGATGCACGAAGAGGGGGTAACAAACATTTCGCTTAGGAGTGTGTTGCCCTGTAATCCTGTAGATGAGCTGTTTGCCACATGATTTTGTATAGTATGGAACAAATGTTCCACTGTGGTGTTTAGGCTCAAGGGACGCACCCAAGACAGCCGTGCGCCCGAGGAAAAGTGAAGTGCGAATATCTGTGTGAAGTGAAAGGGTCCGGAACGTACCCGTAAAGCGTTTTAGATAAGCACAGTATCTACCTTGACTTAGTGCCGGCTGAAGCGCATTGGCAAGTAGGAACAGTGGAACAGGCCGTCCAAGGGCTGAAACAGTTGATGGACAAGCTTCATGAGGAGGACTCCGAGATTTCATCGGAAGAAGCACTCGCCACAGCTGTGAGGAGGGAACAGATTCGAGGGTTTTCTCCGGGTCAATTGGCTTTAGGTAGAAACGGGGATGAGTCGGATCGTTTTGTGCCTACGGCCAATGGACTTCCACCCGATCTTCTGGTGGAGAATGCTTCAGTGGAGTTTGAAAGGGACGTTCAGCGAAGAGCAATTGCCGAGCGGGCACATGCGAGCTGGCACGCGAACCAAAGGCTCCTAAGGGCCCAGCACTCCCGACCTCGACGGGCTTTCAACTACGAACCAGGGGAATTAGTCTTCTTCTGGAGATGTCAAGAAAGTAACAAGAGTAGGAGAAGCCCAGGGGGAAAACACGGTAGGTTCTTAGGACCTGCTAGAGTGCTTGCTACCGAAACCCGTCGTGACGAAGCTGGAAACCTCAGACCTGGCAGTGCAGTTTGGTGTGTTCGAGGCCGACAACTGATTAAGTGCTGTCCTGAACAGTTACGGAGAGCCTCTGAGAGAGAAGAGTTAGTGGGAGAACTGTCTCAGGACAAAGTTGCGGAAGAAATCGGAGGTAACCAGTATGAGGATATATCCCGAGAAGCTCCCGACGATATTGAATGGAACCGCGCTCAAGACCCGACCCAGGAAGCTCCTCCTACCAGACATCGGATTACCCATAAGCGACCTCCTCCCCAAGCTCAGCCCGGTGATGATGATGCTATGGGAGAGGCTGCAAGTGCCGCGCGACCACGTCTACAGGAGAACCAACAACAGGCCAGTTTCGCAGACCATGGGTGGTGGAATCAAGTTCCACACGAATCATGGAATCAGGAGCCGGTGGAGTTCTGGATGCATTCGGATACGGCTGTTGAGGTTGAGGTTGAAGTGCCACAGTCCAATCGGGGATTGAAGCAGATGTGTCAAAACTTTGAAGGGTTCTTTGTGGGGGCTCTGAAGCGGAAGGCCGTAGAGGTGTGTGAACGGAAACTTAGTCCTGAGGATCGCGCTAAGTTCCAAGAGGCCAAGACTACTGAAGTGAAGAGTTTTATCGCCGCGAAAGCTTTCCAAGCACTCCCTAGCCATTTGCAACCATCGGCAAGCCAGGCGGTAGGAATGAGATGGATTCTTACGTGGAAAAACAAAGAAGATGGCAGCAGAAAAGCCAAGGCTAGGGCGGTGTTGTTAGGATACCAAGACCCTTCATACGAGCACCGCTCAACAACCTCTCCTGTAATGATGCGTCAGACGCGTCAGATGTTTCTCCAATATGCGGCCTGGAAGAAGTGGACCATGAAGAAGGGGGACGTTTCAGGAGCGTTCCTTCAAGGACGGGAATATCCGGATCTTCTTCATTGCATTCCGTGTCCAGAGATTTTGGCTGAAATGGGATTGCCACCAGGTTCAGTGACTCAGCTCAAGCGAGCCTGTTACGGATTGGTGGACGCGCCTCTTGAGTGGTATCGGTCTGTAGATAGCTTCCTCAAGGAGTTAGGCTTCGTGAGGTCGTGGTCAGACCCCTGCGCTTGGCTCTGGAGGGTTCAAGGGACTTTGAGACGGGCTATTTCCGGTCATGTTGACGATTTTCTGTTCATGGGAGATGACAATGATAAGGAATGACAGGAAATTCTGAGGAAAATCCAAGAAAAGTTCCGTTGGGGCGATTGGGAGTCGGGAAGTTTCGTTCAGTGTGGGGTGAAGGTTACTCAGACCAAACAAGGTTTCGAGCTTTCCCAACCGGACTACACGCGTGACATCAAAGAGATCCCGCTCAATGCGAGCCGACGGAAGGAGGATGATAGTCCTATCAATGAGCGAGAGAGAACGCAGCTGAGAAGTTTGTTAGGTGCACTAAGTTGGCATGCGCAACAGGTTGCTCCCCATTTCTCTGCCGAAGTGTCATTGCTGCTCTCGGAAACCAGTGAGGGAACTGTTCAAACTGTGAAGAAAGCCAATAGTTTGTTGCGTCAGGCACACCTGAGGCAGGATCACAAGATGCTCATTCATGGCTTCACACCCGACACCCCCCTGGGCATTTATGCATGGGTGGATGCGGCCAACCAGAACCGAGTGGAAGGAGGAAGCACACAAGGAATCTTTATAGGTTTTGAGAAGTGACAGAAATTTCGCCCGTCAGCTGGCACTCCAGCCATTTGGATCGAACCTGTAGGTCTCCCGGCTCTGCAGAAGTGCAGGCGGCCGTAAATGGAGAAGACTCCTTGTACTTTGCACGGTATCAGTGGTCTGAAATGCTACATGGCGAAGTAGATGTGCGACAGCCCAACGATGCGGTCTCTCGTGTGCCTGGCTACCTGATCACGGATTCGAGGAATGTGTATGACAAGCTCACCACAGAAGTTCTGGTGATTAAGGGCGCCGAGAAGAAGTCGAATATCGAACTCTTGAGTGTAAAAGAAGCACAAATGAGTACTGGAATCCACGTGAGGTGGGTACATTCAGAAGCACAGCTGGCGAACGGACTAACAAAGTCTGGACCCTCACGAGAGTTTGAACTGTTCTATCAGATGCAGGGCCGATGGAGAACTGTCGAGGATCCATCAATGATGTCAGCGCGACGTCGGAAGCAAGCAGGCTTACAGCCGCTGGAAGCAGAGACTAAGGAATCCCATCAAAGGGAATATCAGAACTCTGAAGGTCTTTAGGAGTTTGGGGGCATGCAAGAAACAGCAAACAGTCTGTGTTCTTGAGCTGCATTCCTCGACACAGTCGCTGCCTGCAGCTACGTGACTCGAGAAAAGGATTCCGCTAGAACAGCTTCAGGGGAAGCACTGTGTATCACCGTGCCATTGCGAAGCTGAACCGGATTCTGTATCTTGATACCAAAGCTTGTGATCCGAGGGCTACCGTCCTGTGCTACTAGCAAGCGTCCCGCTTGCAGGGTTTGGGCTCTAGGGTTTAGGGTTTAGGGACACATTTCAGGCCGGAAATGTGTCATCTTTTCCGCCTTACAGAAAGAAGCATGACACATTTCAGGCCGGAAATGTGTCATCGTTTCCGCCTTACAGAAAGCAGCATGACACATTTCAGGCCGGAAATGTGTCATCTTTCCCGCCTTACAGAAAGAAGCATGACACATTTCAGGCCGGAAATGTGTCATCGTTTCCGCCTTACAGAAAGCAGCATGACACATTTCAGGCCGGAAATGTGTCATCTTTTCCGCCTTACAGAAGGAAGCATGACACATTTCAGGCCGGAAATGTGTCATCCTTTTCCGCCTTACAGAAGGAAGCATGACACATTTCAGGCCGGAAATGTGTCATCTTTTCCGCCTTACAGAAGGAAGCATGACACATTTCAGGCCGGAAATGTGTCATCATTTCCGCCTTACAGAAGGAAGCATGACACATTTCAGGCCGGAAATGTGTCATCTTTTCCGCCTTACAGAAGGAAGCATGACACATTTCAGGCCGGAAATGTGTCATCTTTTCGGCCTTACAGAAAGAAGCATGACACATTTCAGGCCGGAAATGTGTCATCTTTTCCGCCTTACAGAAAGAAGCATGACACATTTCAGGCCGGAAATGTGTCATCGTTTCCGCCTTACAGAAAGAAGCATGACACATTTCAGGCCGGAAATGTGTCATCTTTTCCGCCTTACAGAAGGAAGCATGACACATTTCAGGCCGGAAATGTGTCATCTTTTCCGCCTTACAGAAAGAAGCATGACACATTTCAGGCCGGAAATGTGTCATCTTTTCCGCCTTACAGAAAGAAGCATGACACATTTCAGGCCGGAAATGTGTCATCGTTTCCGCCTTACAGAAAGAAGCATGACACATTTCAGGCCGGAAATGTGTCATCTTTTCCGCCTTACAGAAGGAAGCATGACACATTTCAGGCCGGAAATGTGTCATCGTTTCCGCCTTACAGAAAGAAGCATGACACATTTCAGGCCGGAAATGTGTCATCGTTTCCGCCTTACAGAAAGAAGCATGACACATTTCAGGCCGGAAATGTGTCATCTTTTCCGCCTTACAGAAGGAAGCATGACACATTTCAGGCCGGAAATGTGTCATCGTTTCCGCCTTACAGAAAGAAGCATGACACATTTCAGGCCGGAAATGTGTCATCGTTTCCGCCTTACAGAAAGAAGCATGACACATTTCAGGCCGGAAATGTGTCATCTTTTCCGCCTTACAGAAGGAAGCATGACACATTTCAGGCCGGAAATGTGTCATCTTTTCCGCCTTACAGAAAGAAGCATGACACATTTCAGGCCGGAAATGTGTCATCTTTTCCGCCTTACAGAAAGAAGCATGACACATTTCAGGCCTCCCCCTGTTCCCTTGCCCCCTCTCCTACCATCCCTGCCTTCCCCACCTCCTCACCTTTCCCTCCCCTTTGCCATTTGCCCCCTGCCCCCTGCCATCTCCATCATATCCATCACCCCCATCATCTTCTTCATCTCCATCATCTTCATCATCTCCATCATCTCATCATCTCATCATCTCCATCATCTCCATCATCTTCATCATCTTCATCATCTCCATTATCTTCATCATCTTCATCATCTGCATCATCTTCATCTTCTTCATCATCTTCGTTGCCGGTTTCATTGGTTTTAATACCGCTCCCTCTATTCTTAAAGGTAATTTCATAGGTATTGTACGAACCATAATACAATCGATTTATCTTAACTACTATATCAAGAATAGCTTACCACATCGCATCTACATACTTTGTAACCGGGCTTACTATAAAGGCCCCATATGAGGGATCCAT
Organism: Symbiodinium sp. CCMP2592; assembly: GCA_905221615.1. Taxonomy (NCBI): domain Eukaryota; class Dinophyceae; order Suessiales; family Symbiodiniaceae; genus Symbiodinium; species Symbiodinium sp. CCMP2592. Next base: position 2,487,028 of record CAJNDT010000002.1, read on the forward strand.
AATGGGTTTCTAGAAAGTCTCTCTGTAAGGGATCTATAGTTTTTTATATAATGGATTTATATAAGGTCTCTACATAGAGGATCTATAAGATTTCTATAAGCAATCTGTAAGGGTTTTCCAGAAGGGCTCCATACGAGGGATCTATACAGGGCTTCCATGTGGTTTCTACAAAGGGTAAGGAATATATAGCAGTTGTCTATGAAAGCTCCATGTAAGGGATCTTGTAAAGTTTTCTACAAAGAACTCCATTTGTTGATCTATACGGGGTTTCTATAAGTTCTCTATATAGGGGATCTATAAAGTTTCTATACGAATCTATAAAGGCTGTCTATGAGGGCTCCATACAAGGGATATGTGAAGGGATCTATAAGGGATTCTTCATGGGAATGTATACCTTCGATACGGATAATTGCGCCTTTGTTAAGATCGTGAAGACTATTAACTACGTGATATCCTTCTTGGCTAATGCTGTGATCACATCAGATCTGATATGTATAGAAATACATTGGAATGCACATGGGAAAACAAACTGACACATTACAGGCCTTCTAATGTGTCATTATTCCTATTGAAACCTTAAAGGCAAGGAACTTATACACTGTAGGGCATCTGTATATTGGAAGGCCTCTGGGTAGTATAAATTGACGCATTACAGGCCCTCTAATGTGTCACTCCACTCCCTCCTATGGAACCTCTATTGCAATGGAACTTTTCCACTGGAAAACCCCTGGACATAATAAACTGACACACTGCAGGCCCTATAATGTGTCGCTCCACCTATCCTATTGAAACCCTACTGATAAGAAATTGATACATCGGAAAGCACTTTTTATGGACATAACAAACTGGCACATTAAACCCACTATAATGTGTATCTTCACTTCCTGGGTCCTGGACTGGGCAAATTGACATATTACATGCCCTCTAATGTGTCACTCCATTTCTCCTACTGAAACCCTACTAACAAGGAACTTATACACTGTCAGGCCCCTGTGCCTGGGCATATCAAAATGACATATTACAGGCACCCTAATGTGTCACTCCACCCACTCCGGTTGACCCTCTACTGACAAGGAACTTATACATTGGAAAGTCCAGGACATAACAGATTGGCACATGACATGCCTTGTAAAGTGTTACATCATGTGATATGGATGTGTCATGCCGTATGTATTCCCATAATTTGTCATATAAACACATCCGATTCATGAGTACCGAACCTGTCAGGTTTTGCATTCTGGCCTGTGCGGAAATTACAAACAAATTTATGCCATATTACAGCGTGCATGCTTATTACGTGATTCTTGGATGGATATGTCGTATGCAATTACTCAAGCGCTGGCAAGTCAACAATAAGTCGAATTGTGAAATATTTGGACAGGACAATTTGTCCATGTTGCCGATATACTGCTGACAGTGCTATGCATATCTTCACGACGATACATCATTCCTGCAAGATGTATGGACTCTATACACTGAAATGTGTCATCACAACGAATGTTTATTCATCGACAGTGTTGGGATCAACACTCGATGTTCTGTTTATATAATACTCGTCTCCCTGAATGCGAGTAATTTGCTATAATTACTTGATAGAAAAATATAGCCTAGTCGATCCGAAACTTTTCAGGTCGTGGCTTTGTAATGTGGGCTGTGCTTATACCTTACATTTTGCTTTCCATTATGTGCTGAAGACAACAAGCCGCGGTTATATAGACCATAAAGGTATCGGGCATATAAATATATATATATATATATACATACATATATACATAGCAGTTTGTCGGGTATAAAGGTACATACCGTTCTAACTTTGAAAGAGCCTCGCCGCGTGCAGCGGAAACCCGAACCAGCCATGCCATGATCCATGCTGCTGGATTTGGCCTGTGTGGCCCCGGCAAATTTGGGAGTTTCCGAAAGTCAGGGGTACTTTCTTTGGGGGTATACATAATCAGGATCCCATTATATAGGGTACTATATTGGGGTCCCCTATTTTCGGAAACTCCCATGTCTGAAGGTTTCTTGAAGCCCCTTGCAGGGCTTCCGTGCCTGCAGGGTTCGTAAAATTGGAGGCTGGCCCAGTCATGAAATGGAGCCAAACAAGAACAAGCACAATCTTCCTTGTAGCCACCTCCCGCCAGGGAGCCACTCAGGGCCCGCCCAGTAAATTCAAGCACTCCTGAACGTCACCAATATTGTAGGCCCCTGCGGTATGCTCCTGGCCCCGGAATCCTAAACCCTGAGCCCGGTTTAGGGTTTAGGGTCCTGAGCCCCAATTCCCTCAACCCAAATCCCAAGCTTCTAAACCCCTTGCGAGGCATCGAGCTGTGCAGTGGGGCTGGCAGGCAGCTACCATGACAGTAGTTCTCCAAGGGGTTGCGCGAACCACAAGATAGCCCTAAGGGTCCATGTACCCAAATAGCATATAGTTTGGGCCCAATGCGCCGGGTGTACCGCCACAATGCAGGTCTTGGGCTTATCCCATTTTAGGGTCTATAGGGAGTTCAGGGAGTTTAGGGTTTGGGGATTTTAGGGTTTGGGGAGGTTAGGGTTTGGGGAGTTTCGGGTTTAGGGAGTTTATAGGGTTTAGGGAATTTAGGGTTTAGGGTCCCAAGCTCCGAATCTGAGTGTTGGAGTTTGCTCACCGACATGCAGGGTCCTGAAAAGGAGGTTTACAGTTTAAGGGTTCAGATTAGTAACGGAGTAAGCAACCTTTGTCCTTTTGGGGGAATCTGATTTCCACATAAGCACTAAGGCTCACTAAGGCACTAAGGTTAAGCTGCGGTTGCATAGGGTACGCTGGGGTAGTGAGTTGAGTACCCTTCCTCGAAACACGTCCGAGTTTGTTCAGTGACATGCGTTTCTGCTTTTTGTTTATAGGATTCGGGTTTCGGGTTTAGTGTTTGTTGTGGCGGTACTAACTAAAAACACCGACTTTTTGCTCAGTGGAGTGCTCACCTGCCCAGCCTGCGACCTCTGAAGAGCACCTGGATTTTGATGTTTAGTTTGGGAACCAGAGTACCATAGGCGCCCTAAGGTTTTGGGGGACATTTTACTACACTTCCAGTGTCGAACCCAAAGGAACAGCATGGGCAATGTTCGACTTATGAGATCATCTATCTATATATATATATATATATATATATACATATTTATATATTGATACATTAACCAGCCTGCTTAAACTAATCTCGCCTCGGTTGCAGGCGATTCGCGAGCTGCGCGATGCTTCAGCCAACGCACTGCCAGAAGCCAAGCAACAGATGATCTGCTGGTTTAAGTTCAGGGATACCCAATCAATCCATCAGAGTTTGTGCAACATAGGTGCATTTGTGCCTTGAAAGTCAGACAAGGGGTTCTTCGAAGAAAAAGCATTATATTGTGATCTTGGTGGTGGCAGCTAGTGTACCTACGTGTACCAAAACCTTGAGAGTATCGTGCGTCGGCGACCTAAACCCGAAACCCCAAACCCCTAAAGCCCTAAACCCGTTTACGATGCGAGCAAACCACTTCGCTGCTAGAGAGCCTGCTCTACTATAGGAGTCGGAAGAGCGACTGGTAAGGTGCAGTGAGATTCCTTCGTCTCTAACTCCTGTACAGTCAAAGAAGAAAGGTAATATAACAGATTGTTGAAGCCAATAAGTACTAAGGCCCGAAAAGTTGCACCCTACATACCTTGTAGAAGCCTCAGACAAAAACCCAAACCCCCAAGCCCTATACCCTATAAAAATTTCTTTCTTTAACCCTGAAGAACCCTGAGAATCCTGCTAGACAACCAGATCCTCGCAGAGCCCCTCGGGGCTAAATCCCAATCTGCGCGGAAAATTGCTCCAAACCCTCACGTCGGTTTAGGGTTTGAGGGTTCAGGGTTGAGGGTTTAGGGTTTAGGGTTTAGGGAGTGTTTGGGGGTTCAGGGTTGAGGGTTTACATAGGGCCTTAGGGGTTTAGAGTATGGAGCTTAACATGGCCAGAGTCGCGCGGGCTTTCCTCAGGGCAGCCCCTTTGTGGGCAGGATGGATCATGTGGAGGTGGTCAAGAGAGCCAAGGTGCGTGCTATGATGGCTTGCAATTTCGCAGCAGAGCAGACCGTTACCGTCGTCACTGTGCCTACCGTCAGCATCCTGATCTTGAGCTTGATGCGAAGCACCCGTATTTGAGTGCCTATGCTCCTCAGGGCATGGCGTGGCTCAACACGGCAAGATCTTTCCTCCCTGAAGAAGCCACTCATTGGGACTTTAAGCTCCATGAAGGGTGCGTGGCTACTCAAGGCAAAGTCACTGACGACTTGGAGCGACAGTTGGACACTATGGCCAGATCAGTTGCCCCTTCGTGTTCAACATGCGCTCCCCGAATGTTGTAGCGAAGCAACATCATGAGCAACGGAGCGGCGTCAGAGACGGCAAGAAGCACGGCATGTAAGGTAACCCTAAACCCTAAAAAGGAGACCCTACTCCATTTTCGAGGCCCCCTACCTTCGAGGGTACTTATAACCTTACTTACGAAGTCCCATGATCTTCCAAGTAGGCCCCAACATGATCCCTGCGACGGCCCAGACTCTAAACCCTAAACCTATACAGTCTCTTTAAAGAGGCCCTGTTCTATTGATACTGAGCCGGCTATATTCAAGCCTAAACCCTAAACCCTGAACCTTAACCGTTCCACCCCGGGAGGCCAGTGTACCGTATATATTTTAAACCCCCAAAAACCCTAAACCCTAAACCCCAACCATGTAATCGTTTGAAACCACCGAAACCCTCAACCCTTGAAGGGGTTCCTATGAATCCCTGAACATGCTTAGAATCTTGAACCCTAAACCCTCAAAGGACCCTGAAAGGGGCTCCTATGAATCCGTGGAAGACCTGCCTCGACACCCTTAAACCCTTAAAGGAAACCCTTATAATGAATACTCATTGTTGTCCTTGAAGGAAAAGGAGCCCTTGAAAAGGGGCAAAAACCCTTAGCCTTAAAACCTTAAAGAAGCGCTTAGAGGGGTTCCTATGAATCCTGGAAGGTTGGTAGTACCTATAGTAACCCTTGAAGGGGCATTTAAAGGAGCCCTTAAGAATCCTAGACCCTAACCCCTGAAAGGAGCCCTTAAAGACCCTAAACCCTAAACCCTAAAACCTAAACCCCCCAATCTTAAAGCTTAATCCCCTAACCCCTAAACCCTGAACCTTAACCGTTCTACTTACCCCGGAAGGCCATCATGTAAACACCCCCCCTGAACCCCAAACCCTTAAAGGGGTTCCTATGAATCCTTGGACAAGGCCGGCCCTAAAGGGGGATGTGGACGAGTTGTGGCAGCTGATTTGGCTGGCGCTCAGCTCGGGACCGGAGAGCTTACAGAAAGTGCGTTTTTCGGGTTTGTAAAGGGGCTTTGATGGGCGATTTAAAAGGGGCCCTAAACCCTCAAGCTTCAACCCCCTTATAATTAGAAGCCTTATAGATCCATTTCAAGGAGCCCTTATGGATCCCTTAAAGGGGGTCTCCAGGCATTTATGAGGGATCTAATGGTTCATGAGGGTTCATAAGGAACCTCTCGTTTAGAAGGGGTTCACAAGGAATCTCCAGGGCTTATAAGGGGTTTAGGGTTTAGGTTTAGGGTTTAGGGTTTAGGGTTTTGATAAGGGGTTATAAGGGGTCTAGAGGGATCTAGAATCGATCTAAACCCTGCGAGGTTTGAGGTTTAGGGTATGGGGTTTAGAGATTTAGGGTTTAATGTTTCAGGGCTGAAGTTCGGGGGCAGTGGTTTTTAAGGGCGGCTCCGTTCAGGAACTGTCGGGTTCAAGGGTTTCGGGCTTGGGGCATACAGAACCCTTGTAAGAACTCTTATTACTTACAGTACCCTTCTAGTAGCCCATGATAGAACCCCTATAGAATAGAAACCCTAAAGCCCGAACACCCTCAACCCTAAAACCCTAAATCTTAGAACCTAAACCCCAAGCCTTAATCCCAAACCCTAAGCCCTTAAAGGAACACTTATAATAACCCTAAAGCCCGGAAAAGAACCCCTACGATAACCCTGAAGCTCTTACAGTAGAAGCCAGAAAGTTGGAATATCATGATCGTATCCCCTTTAAGGTAAACTATAGGGTATCCTACCATTAATCCATATTCCAACTTTCTGGAGTTCCCTATAAAGGAAACCTCATAGTATCCCTCAAGCCCTGCCCTAAAGCCCGGAAGAGCCGAAAATCGGGTCGCAGGTGCCGAGCCTTCATCGCTCACTGCAGCTTCTGCAGGCCTCCCCGAAAGCCTACCTGGACCCTAATAAGGAACCTACTGTTTTAGGGTTCCCTCGTATGATTTCTTTGTACAAGTCCTTAAAAAGGTGGGTTACTTGGGGTTAAGGTATGGGTTAGAGTTTAGTGGTTCAGGTTCTATGGTTTAGGGCTTGGGGTTTAGGGGTTTAGGGTTTTAGGGTTCAGGGTTTAGGGTTAAGGTTTAGGGGTTCTGGTGTTTATTGTGGACTTGCGGTTTCTTTAAGGGTTTAGAGCTTAGTGGGGATTTAGGGCTCATTTTGACTTTGGGTTTTGGGGCTTATTGTGGGTTTAGGGTATCCAAAACCCGACACCCGGAAAAAGGCTCAGCCCTAAACTCTAAAAGCCTTAAGCCCTAAGCCCGAAACTGTTGGGCCCCAAACCCTAAAACCCTACAGTAACGGTCCGCGTATCCGAAGATTGTAAGGGTACGTTGGCCCCAAAAATGACGTATCGGGCCACTTGAGCGCATGGACCCTTAAAGACTGGTTAAACGCGAAGAAACCGCCACAACCCCCAAAATATGGGTTCTGAAACCCTAAACCCTTATGGTATTTGTGAAGGAACCATAAAGGCCTTAAAGGAGCCGTTGAAGGAACCCTTAGAGGAACCCCAAATTTGGGCACATGGACCCATAGGGAAACCCTAATTTCTGCAGGCCATCCACCTCTCCTGGATGCAGAAGGTCGGGCTCGGGGAGAGGAGTAGGAATTCTCCCCGTGTCTTGGGTTGAGGGCCTTTAGGGCCTTTAGGGTTTAGGGTTCAGGGTCTTCGGCTCTGTTTTTGGTATAAGGGTTGGGATTTATAACGGTTTGGGGTTTAGGTATTGGGTTTGGCATTTGGGCTTTCAGGTTCGAGCCATCTCGCGTGCGGCTTGTTTTTGAAGTCCGTCTTGCTCCCCTCTTGTTTGCAAGATCGCTGGAAGCTCAGCCGACAGATTCCGGCGCCAGACGCCAAACAGTGAAGGCATCTGCTACCCGAAAACACCGAACTCTACAGCCCAAGCCCTCCAAGCATGCAGTCGACAGTGCTTGAAAGCCCTAAACCCTAAAGGCCAAGGCCTAAACCCGAAACCCTACAGGTATGGCTGCTTCAGCACATCCGGATACTTTGCGATCGTTTGCCGGGATGCTTGGAATTTTGTGGGTTTAGGATTTGGGAGGTTTAGGGTGTAGGAACGTTGTTCAAGTTCGTGACTTTTCTTCCATGTTCCGTGGAGCATTTGACTTTTGCTTTCCTTATCGGAGCTTGTCTTGTTGGAGTAGCGTGCAATGAAGTGTTCCTGTAGTTCCGGTGAAGGGGGGAACTTCCATGGAGAAGAATACTTTGGAATTAAGGATGTGTCCTAAAGTTCTTGGTAGAAAGACAAACCCCAAACCCGTATTCCGTATTCCAACACCTCTAGACTCCTTGTAGTACTATTCAACCCTAAACCCCTAAACCCTAAGCCCCCCAGCTGATCCTTTCAGGACCCTAGAGCCCATGCGGTCCCAAAGCCATATAGCGAACCACAACAGCCCCATCCAGGAACCTCCAAGTACCTGAGGTCCTCCTGGTTAGACGGCCTGGACACCAGCAGGTCCCTGGAGGTCCTCGCCGTGTGGTTTTTGTGGGGTTTGGCGGGGCCTTCTAAAGGGGTTAGGTGGAGGGTCGTTATAAAAAGGGTGACTCTGCGGAGTTATACATTAACATCCCTTTAAGGGTTCTTTAAAGGGTTTTTGCAAAGTTGCTGGGTCCGGAAGCTCGCTTTTGGAGGGTCGGGGGACTCAGTAAATTTGTTGTCTTCTGGACTTATCAGTACCATAAGGCCAATTAGGGTCCTGTTTAGGGTATTTATAAGTCTACTTATTGCCTACTTACTAAGTCCCCCGACCTTCCAAGTAAAGATTAAGGGTTATGTTTGGGTGTGAGGGCTTTATGAATGGGGCTACTTTTCCTCCCTAACTCTAAATCCTGAACCATACAGCCGCCCAAATCCGCAAACCATAAACCCTGCATTTGGGGGCATTGGCTTGGGATTTCTTCGGGCTTACGGAGTTTTCGGTGTTAGGTTTGTAGGCCGCGGGGTATGAGGCACCTGGTAAGGGCCTGACAGGGGCTTGGGTACCTACGTCTTTGTAGGTCTGTACTACTATTTGCTTAAGAACCCCCCCAAAAAATAAAAATAATAATCCCTATATTACCACCATAAGGAATATATTTTTTATTTTTTGGTGGTTCTTAAGCAAATAGTAGTGTATGGTTGGGAATCTTACAGGGTGTTGTTTCTGTGTGGTTTAGGGGTTGGGCTTCCTATGATTGTGAAGGTTTCTCTTCGGTTTGATTATCTTGCCATGGGTCCTGACGCCGGGAGTGCGGTTTTGCTGAAATCTGAGCCTGCGCTGATCCCCTCGTGAGAATCGTTCGATGATGTTGATTCTAGTGCCTTGCAACAAGCCGGCTGGAGGAATCTGAGGTGTCCATTGAGGGTTGGGAGAGGTTGTTTGGATTGTTGAAGTTGCATATCGAACGCACCACTGCCATACACCACTTACCAAGTCGAGTCAACCATCGCATATAGCAGTCGTAGAACATCATCTTGTGTTCATTCTTCCGCTAAACCATATGACCCCCCCCCCCCCGAACAAATTGGCATTTTACTCTGATCCTGATACCTCGAGCTTGTCAGCAACCGGCACTGTTGGACCATAGCCACCAAGATTCATGTTGGTCTTGCCACAGGTCCTTCTGTCAAAACGGCAGGAGTGAGCCTTCGGGACACTGCTGAGAAAATGCAAGGTTGGATCTCGCTCGTAAATTTTCTTCTCCCAAAATTCAGTTTCTTTCATCTTCTTTACGTCAAGTTCAGAATCCCTACACCATGGGGTTCAGATAGCGAGGTTCAAACCCCCAACGATGATACTGATGCATCGCCCACGGCACACGTCCGCAGACTTTGGCACGAATACCGTGCTGAACGACGGATGTAACATCGCATCACAGCGACGGAGTGCTACAGTGCAGGCTTTCTCCAGCGAAGTCCAGCTACCCATTGAGGATTATTTACACGGAATTTGGTATGGTAACCCATCGTCTAGGCAACTGGGCTTCCTAGCGTTTGGGTTTAGGGATTTCTGCTCGGCATACTCAAGAGAAGCTCGGCCGGTAGCCTGTTGTAGTTAACTCGTTTGAAGATTAAAACTGGGCGTCTACAGATCCATCCCCCTTGAAGCAGGGAAAGTTTTTCGGACAAGACCTTCAAGCACTCAAGTGTAGCTGCTTGTGGGGTCGGTGTCCGAAGGTGTCAAGGTCTTTCGACGAACAGCCTGGATGAGTTGTCCGAGCAAGGGACGACCTGCAATCATGATAAGAAGGAGTCTAGGGTTTAATGTTTCTGGTTTGGGGCTTAATCTTGGCGGTTTCGAGTTTGGGGTGAGTCTCTACATGCTGCCAATCATGATCACGTTCCTACTATTTCAACCTTGGTATTGACAGATCTGCTTGTGCAGAGGAAAAGGTACCCAACCTGGACGATCGTGATCCTCCGAATCGAAAGGAGACTGCTGAGGCCAGTGCGCACAGTGACACAGTGTGCCTTTACAGGAAACTTGCATGTCAGCCACAAGCCTTGCTTCTTGTCCAAGCTCGCGCCTCTGTAGAGCTAATGTTCCTCAACGATTCTGCCCCCCCATGCTGCCTTGGGCCTGGGCTGGCTTCAGTGCGCCATCTCTTCCGGCACCACCGTCTGCACCTGTGCCGGCTGCTCTAAAATCACTGCGGGGGACGCGGAGGTTTAGAATTTCCCAACACGTGAGGTTCGGGTCTGGGAGACACTCACTCACAGCCCCTGATTGGCGCCGCACCTTTCGGCAGAAGGCCATCGAATTTCGAGGAGCACTGCATTCACGAGCCTTGACCACAGGTCAGCGCGAGGACTCTGAGCGCTGGCGCGCGCTAAGCTTGCCGCAGAAGCTACTGCAACCAGTGCAGCTGTTTGTTGCCATTTGGCTGCTGTTGCTGCTCCCTGCTGGTCTGGCATCCTCCCCAAGAAAGCTTTGCGGAGGCTTCGCGCTGGGATCTTTACCCTTTGAGTACTTGATCTTTTTCAGTGTCGGCACCCTACCCAGAGCTTGGAAATATGGGCGCTATGCCAAGCCACCCGACTCCTCCGCTAAGCCGGGCACAAGGCGGAGCGACTTCGTCCTCTTCCTCCTCTGTGTCTAGGATGCCCAGTAGTACCCTTATTCCCTTTTTGTAGTCCTAGGTTCCTTATAAAGTCACCCAATACCAAAAAGAGAGGCCTTTTCATTCTTAGGTTACTGGGTATCCTAGGTGTGCTCATTGCTCACGCCACTGCCGCTTTTCGCTTCGTTTCCGCACATCAGACACAACCCTGGGATGGGTGGCTGGGCTCGGTTTTTTCAGCTAATTACCATATAGGGTTTAGGGTTTAGGAGTTTAGGGTTTAGGGTATACTGACCCTAAAAACTGCCTGAAGTCATAGTAGCTTAGGTGCTTGAACCCAGGATATTGCGAGCCGTCCGGCTTTCTGCCATCGTTCTAACGGCCCTGGCAGCTTGGCATTTGGGACGCAACTACGACCGCGTAGCCGCCTCGTCTGAGCTTGTCACAACTGGGCCGTACCTGGGGATCCAAACCCAGACCTTCCTAAATCCCTTAATTAAGGAATATACCTTAAACCATATTATAGGGATCCCTAATATGATTTAAGGTATATTCCTTAATTAAGGGATTTTGGAAGGTCTGGGAAGAAACATTTGTTGCTTTAGAGAGGGGTTATACCCTACGATGGCGTGGTCAGGAGTCCATAAGCTGTTCTGTGTGGTCTGGAGTTGCAGGTACAAGCTGGTGAGGCATCCTATCTATCTGTCCTATCTCCTGCTTTTTGCTGGTAGCTTGCTGTATCTTCAGTCCTTTCTCGGCTCGGTGATTCTGCTCGCAGCCGCCGCAGTTTTCTACTCCCGTCGGATCCCAGCAGAGGAGGAGATTCTTCGTCAGACCTTTGGTGATCGCTGGGATGCCTTTTGCACCTCTACACCGGCACGGCTCTTTCCGTTGCTCTACTAGCCGTCGGTACCGGACCGTGTCCTCGGTACCGGACCGTGTCCTGGGTAGCCAAGGACTTCCCGGAGCTTCAGGATGCAGCCAGGAGAATCGTGTTTCCCGGAGACTCCAAGGAATATACCTCAACTTATAGTAGGATCCCTATTATGATTTAAGGAATATTCCTTTTAATTGAGGGATCTTGGAGTCTCTGGGTTCTCGGGGCAGGGTTCAGGGTTTTGGTTTCGGGATTCCTCTTGACAGTACTGAATGAAATCTACATTCCACCGGAGACGAACTTTCGAGCTCTTCGTTGAGGGACGATGACACCTGACACTCTTAGCGTAGGCTGAATAAATCAGACAGGCTTATTGCATGTGGCACGTCCTTTGCAGAATCGTTTCTCGTATCAAGATCAGAGGTTCTATGTTTTGCGGGCTTTCATTAGGCCTCAGCGCCTCAAGGAGAGTGTCTGTTCCTGTTCTTTTGCCGTAGTACGAAGTATCCCAGGACGATGCAGGCCTGGGTGTGGCGGTTGGATAGATACGTGTGTGCTAAGTGTGCTTGTACTTGTTCGTGTGGCTATCATGAGATCATGCAAATTACTGGGGTGAAAGAGGACAGTAAAGCGAGTATTAACAATAGTAACAACAATAAGACTTAGACTATGCGACTTATGATTCAAAGAAGTCGTTGTAATCTGAACCAAAGCATGTAGCTTCAAGAAGCCCTTAGCAGCCTTTGCCCTAAGCCCTACAAGGTGCTTGATTTGGCCTGGGTCTCGCTTGAGGCTTCTGGGCTTTGGCACCCGGGATTGTCCACGTTGTTTAGAATGGTTTGGAAGATGTCCTTGAGATTGAAATTTAGGGTTTTAGGGTTCAGGGTTAAGGGGTGTAAGGATTGCGTCAGTCGCACTGGATGGATCTTTGGGTTGCATCTGTGGAAGATCCGATGCCGAAACGCAGCCGTACAGCCTTCCGAGCGAGTTGATGATATGCTTCGGAAGATGAGTTCGTAATTGCACTCCCCAGGGTGCCCTAAACTCATCTAGGCTCCTGTATTCCCCCGAAACGAGAGACACCTGTACAGCAGGTCCCTCCCTCCCGGGGTTTTCAAATTTATGTACTGAGCTAGAATGGTGCGACAATGTCAGAGTGTATAATCCCGTACAAAACCAACATCCTACAAAAGCACTCCAGTATTGCATAATTAAGCCCCTAGCTAGCTATGGCAGAATACTGCCGCACGTAATATTAAAGGACACTTCTCAGATTCAGAAACTATATAACCACATCTCCGGGGAATTCGTTGTACGAAAGGGGTCTGAATAATTGAATAGTCAGGATTAGTATAACCGGAGGGTTGTTATATACTGCAGTAGAAAACACACCTACAGCCCTACAGCGTATTCCCCTTTAAAGAAACCTTAATTATCGAACCATGTTCCGAGCGCCTAGGCCAAGTAAGAGTTCGAAGCAGCGGCCCTTAAGCACGCTCTTGTTTAGCGATGGTGGTCACCCCCATGGCAGCGACGGGAGGCTGCTCCCTTCTTTCCGCTTCTTGGCCTTAAATGGGTTGGGGCTGGGCGGCTGGGCTTTTGTGGTTCTACAAGGGCGTCTGTAAGGGTTGCCATGAAGGTTCTGTACGAGGTTCTGAGTTTGAGTTTCGGGTTTGGCGCTCCGTAAAGCTGAGGGTACCAGTTTTGGGGGTCCTTCAACACCAGGACCTTTAAGGGCCCTTTAACAGAGCCCTTATGGCCCTTCATAGTTGGCATTTGGGGTATAGTAGAAGGTAGTTGGAGGGTCTAGGTATGCTCCCAAACCCTTCAACCCTAAACTCCTAAACCCTTAAACCCTATACTCTGACTCCTTAATTAAGCCCTATACACCCCAAATCCTACATTACACTCCTAAACCGAAGCAGGTTTTGGGTGGTTGGAAGTGGTTCGAGGCTTTTCGGCCTGTGCCTCCGTTGCCGTCCGCAGCGCCTGCGGTCCGAGGAGGCCACATCTCAGGGACCCCAAAATTACAAGCATAAGCGTTTTATAGGGATATCCCTAGTTTATGGGGCTTCATGATAAAAGGGGTTTATATGGGGTATCACTTCACCGTCCTTCTTTTTGCTTAAGTGCTTTTGGGGGCCCTGACATCCCTGGTCTGGTCTGGATTGAGGGCTTTGGGTTTAGGGCTTTGGGTTGTGGGGTCGGGCTTAGGGCGTACTTTGGGGTTCATGGGTGGTTATAAGTGGGGTTATAAGTAGGGTAAGCTATACTTATAATTCATACTAGGGGACTTATAACCCTACTTATAACTACCCATGAACCTCCAAGTAGGCTTTATCCACCTTAGGCTTAGGGCTGAGGTTTGAGGGCTTTAGGCTGTGAGGCATAGGATGTAAGGCCTAGGGTCGGAGAGTCTATGGTTCAATTAGGGTCGAAGTCTACTTGGAGGTTCATGGGCAGCTATAAGCGGGGTCACAAGTCCCCTAAGATGAGTTGTATAGGTATACTTACCCTACTTATAACCACACTTTAAACTACCCATGAACCTCCAAGTAGGGAGGGGTACTGGGCTCATTTCCAGAAACCTGGTCGCCATGTCAGAGCTCCTGCTGTGTACTTGAGCAACAAGGTTTACGATGTAGGTGGGTTTAGGGTTTAGGGTTAGTAAGTATACTTCTAGTTCTATAAAAGACCCAAGGGAGGTGCCTTTGACCCTTCTTCTAGCACTCATGTGCCTTCGATTAAGGGCTTTTACCCTAGAAGCGGAATGCATGTGAGGATTTCGAAGCGTGTGTATTTCCCTAGAACTGAGTTCTAGGGTCAGGTAACCCTTTCTGCTAAAGCCTCAATTTTCAAGTTCTTTGGGCCTGCACCGAAGCTCCAAAACCCTCATCCATACGGTGGGAAGGCTGAGAATAGAATGCTTGAGTTGGGTGTTTCCAAAGCCAGGATGCTACTATTCAGTGTGTTCCATCGGGTTTCATGTGTTTCGAAGTCCTGGCGGGTAGCTACGGGTCTCTTTTTGATTCCGTGACACTCTTGTGCGAATGCAGATCGGGATCCCTCTAGAACTACACATCTTTGATTGTCCTTAGCTTTGTAAACCATGACTCAAAGCAGAAATGGGTTTAGGCTTAGGGGCTTTGGGTTTAGGCTCAAGGGTTGGGCAGCTCTCTCGAAACAGGAGACTGCAAAGGAACCGGTGTGCTGTGCAGGACAATGTTTTGGTCTGTGAGCCGTTTGTCGTACCCTAAACCCTAAACCACTGTGGCCCCCAAGAAGACTGCAATGAAGGTGGCCGTCCTAGCTACCTGCAAGATCCAGCAAACCTATGCCAGCCTTAAGTATGCGCGATCATCAGACTCTTGCCGTGTTTTGCTCTGCACAGCTGCAAAGTCTGTAAATATAGTTAACCGGTGTAGATAATATCCAAGATGACTGACACCGACCTACATCAACCATCATAGAGGGGCCTGAGCTTGCAGATACTAGGGCGCTTATAGTACCCTGATAGATCCTTTTAAAGGAACTCTTATAACTAATCCCTGGTAAAGGAACCGAATTCTAGGGATCTACGTGCATCCGCCAACATGGTTTCGGGGCCCGCCCGGCGATCCTCGAAAGGGCGTGGCTTTGCTGCAGAGTTGTTTCAGCACTTCAGGGTACAGATTTAGGGTTTCGGGTATAGGGCTCCGGTTTTAGGGTTAAGGGCAGCAGGCCCGAGGTGATTCAGGAACAGGGCTATATGGAGGGCTCTTGGGTTGTTATGCCTCAGGGTAGAGAGGATTCCTTTTGCATTTTGGGCTGAAGACACAACCTTTTTTAGAGGGTGCTTTTGGGGTTTCTGGGTTTAGGGCTAAAGTGGCCTTTTGTGGTCCAGAGTGGCGCGTGCGTGTGATATCGATGGTAACCCTAAACCGCTGCAAACTTTTGGAATAACGTCCTATTGTTTAGGGTACTATCTTACTGAAATATTTGAACCCTACTTCAACCTACCAAAACCTACTCTTTGGGGGTTCTTATGACTACCGATGTCTGTTTGGTACTTAGAATACACCGCAAATGTGGAAGCCTTCTGAAGAGCTAAACGCAAAAAGCTTCTGACTAGTTTTGTTAACCCTAAACCCCAAACCCTACACCCTTCCGAGGCGGGCTCAAGACCTGCTCTGTGCGGAGTGCATAAAGAGTCACTGCACTTTAAAAAAGAACCCTACACCCCTGAACACTAAACGCTTAAGCAAACCAGCCCCCTGGCTTCCAGCCGAGGCGCTACTGCGGTGTCTGAAGCATTTCACACCACGAGGACTCGGCTCGCTAAACTCTAAACCCTAGGGTGTAGGGCTTGGGGCCTAAATCCTCGGGATGTCAAGTTAAAATGAGGATTCCCATAAGGATGAAACCCAAAAGGTTTCTCTAGGGCGAACGGGCGCTTGCACGGGGTCTGGGTGTTGGACTTAAGGGTTTGAGGATTTCAGCAGCTTGCTCTTGGGGTCAAGGGCTTTAGGTTTTAGGTTTTTAAGATTTTAAGTTTTAGGGTCTGCGCTGGATCGCTTTGGGGTGTAGGGGTCAGGGCTTTAGGGTTGAAGGGTTTAGGGCACCATCAGAAGACCACCAGAAAGCCACCAGGAAACCAGAGAGACAGCAAGAGCCGAGTTGTAGAGCATATTGGCAGCTACTTGGAGGGTCGGGGGGCTTAGTAAGTAGGTAGTAAGTAG
Source organism: Symbiodinium sp. CCMP2592 (assembly GCA_905221615.1). Classification (NCBI taxonomy): domain Eukaryota; class Dinophyceae; order Suessiales; family Symbiodiniaceae; genus Symbiodinium; species Symbiodinium sp. CCMP2592. The sequence continues at coordinate 2,503,047 of CAJNDT010000002.1, forward strand.
ACTTATAAGTACCCTAAAAGGGACTTTAATTGGGGTTATGGTACGGAAAAGTCCCTAAAATGACCAGTTACTAAGTCCCCCGACCCTCCAAGTACCGTAGCTGCTAATTTCTGCTGCAGCCAAGCCGTTCGATGCACGTCTCAGGTATGGGAGCCAAAGAAGCACCTAAACAAAGACCATAAGTTTGGGATATCCCATTATCCCTGTTGATTACAGTACCGATAATAGGCACGGATGTGCTACCCAAAAGTTTCTGTTTGGGTGCTTCTTTGAGTTCTTCTTGGTTTTTGTGGCTGGCTGATACTTGTACGCTAAAACCTTAGCAGTCCTTGACACTCTGCTACCGCACCAAGCCACCCCCCACCCCTCAACAAAACACTTCACTCTACTTGTTAATGCGCCCACCTGTATGATTGCGTTGTAGTGGATGGAGCAGGCTGCAAGTGATTTCCGGAATCACGGGTGTGGTTTAACTACGCGGGTTTGTGTGTTGGGTGGTATGGGCTTGGACTTCGAGTGAATCCTCATAATTAGCAGAATGTTCCCGAAACTCTGTAAACCTCACAAATTATGCCTAAATCCTGTGTAATCCCGAATCGCGACCAATCAAGGTGGAGTCCCCAACCCACCAAAGCCAGAAACCTCAGGGCACCACGGAAGTCATCATCAAAAAATGGGCCGATCTGGCTGCAGTGAGTTTTCCCTTGAGGGTTTGGGATTGACGGCTTAAGTTGCAAGGTTTAGGATGATTCTTCGGCGTCATCATGGTCTTAGTTGTTCCAATTGTACTCATTCTTTCGCATTCCGTCATGTTACCAGTGCTTTTGTCGGGTGGGCTCTTGCCGTTAACAGCAGATCTTTAGCGGGTCCTAGACACAGTCCAAGCAGACCCGAAACAAAGAGCTTGAGTTCCGAAGCCAAAACGCTGAGGTCCACGAGAAAGACCGGGATGCCAGCGCCCTCGCCAAGCCGACGGAACCCCGACTCGCGTTATATGGGGGCTTCAGCAAAGCAGAACAGGGCCCCGGCTCTTATCAGTGAATTTTGGCATCCCTGTAAGAGTTCTAAAAGGGGCTCTAGAACTACCTTAAAACCGTAAGTTTAGAGGATGTTGCGGTTTAGGGTGCAGGGTTCAGGGGTGGGATGTAAGGGGTGGGGTTTAGGGTTCAGGGAGTTATGGTTAGGGTTAAGATGTATGGGGTTCGAGTGATGCAGCTTTTGCATGTAAGCCAATCTTATGAAGGGGTTTCGGCTGATGATTCCCGCAGGGGAACGAGGACGATTTGGTGCTTCAAGTTGGAGTGGTTGAGGATTTGAGATGGAAGCCCCGGAAAATTTCCGGCTTATGCCATTCATTCTCGGATTTGGGTACTGGAGAAACCAAGGCCACCCTGCCGGATTCACTGTTGACATACGTGTAAAGCCTCACAGTTGGGTCATGGAGGTCTCCCTGAATGTGGAACTGTTGGACCGTTCTGTTGAAGAGTTTGACAGTTTTTTGTATTTAGGTTCCCATAAGGTAACAGAACAGGGATTACAACGGAGATTGCAGGTACGCCTTAGACGAACAGGAGTTTTTCATGCTTCGAGTTATAGGTTGCCTTGAGGATGCAATAACCTACCTGCTATGGGTGCCTAAACTGCTAATTTGCTTCCGGGTGGGTGGACACTCCCTAAACCCTAAACCCTAAACCCTAAACCCTAAACTGTCCCTGTACTTCTAGGACATGGTTCCTGATAGGGAATCCTTAGGCCTAGCATTCGTAAACTGTTGTACCGTACCTATACTACAAGCAGGTTATAAGGAGCCCTGAGGAGGAAAGACCACGAATCGGGGACGAGGCCCAGAGCCTAAAACCCGAGAGTGCTTTAAGTTTATGTTATCGGATCCATGCAGACCCTTCGCACTGAATTTCTACACCGCAAACTTGTATAATCCGAAGCCTTTGCGAAGGAGCCCTTGAAATAAGCCTTGTGTCAGAGTTAACCAACCCTTAAAACCCTATAAACCCTAAACTTTAAACCCTAAACCCTATACCCCAAAACACTAAAAGCCCTAAACCCTAAACCCTTAGAAAAGCCCTTGCCCCCAGGAGCAGCGCATCCTCCAGCGACTCCACCACCTCAGTCGACCCAGTAGTCACTTGGCCTAAGGTGAACTTTGATTCTAGTTTAGGGTTTAGGGCTTAGGGTTAGGGGGTTAGGGTTTAGGGGTTAGGGTAGGGTGTACTTTGCGGCTTAGGGTTTAGGGCTTAGGGTTTGGGGCCTGCGGGATTTATGATCGAATAATCAGGCTGGGTGTAACTTGCATGTTTCTCTTCTTGTCATCTCTGTCATAGTTGGGTAACACTTTTCAATTTTATTTACGGGCACTTAAAACCATAAAGAACAACAAGTTTTTTCATACTATCCCAACCATGAACTAGTTGTCGCTCCGAGTTAACATGCTTTGAAGGGTCCGTTCAAGGTGTCTATAAAGGGTCTATAAAGGCTCCCAAGGGACTAGGAGGGTTCCTGCAAGGGGTTCTATAAAGGTTCTGTGAGATATTAGGGTTTAGTCATCAGGAACATTGATCTGCAGTGTAACTGTACGCAGAATTACTTATATATTGTCAGGCGTCTGGCGTTCCCAGCCCCCCCCCGCCCCCCCAATGGTATGGTCTGATAGGGGTGGGGGGGGGGGCCTGGCGTGTGCGGAAAGGGGTTGGGGGCTGTTGGGGCTGCCGCTGGATGGTGGGGTGGTGTTGGCGGCCAGAGCTCACGCGCAAGCCCTTCGCAAGCAAGCCGTAAACCCAATAACGCAGCGCGTGCCCCCGTTTTGAGCAACCTTAACTTGTACTTAAAACGCTGCACCCAACCTAAACCCCACCTAACTGCAGGCTCTAAGCCTAAAGCAGAGCATACACCGCAAACTCCCTAAGCCCTTGTCGACTCGAAGCCTTATACCTTATAACCGTAAACCCAAAACTGAAAAGCTTAAGCTAAACCCCAAAACCCCACAACGACCCCACAGGGGGAAGAGGAACCCCACACCCCACACCACAGGGGAGGGGGGGGGCCCACCCTATATCCGGACCATTGACCTTTGGGGGGGGGGGGGCTGCGGAGCGCGTGACCATATATTCCCTAATGGCTCTCGTAACCCCGCCCCCTTCTAACTACACATGTGGCTTCATTCATGCCACCCCGACCCCCCGGAACGCCCTACTAGACATTACCCATACTATTTTAGGGGTTCCTGCTTATAAATATAGTACCATATCCCGCAAAACCATAGTCTAAATATCACTAGAAGGGCTGGGGGGTCAGAACCGATGGTGCAACGTGGTGCTTTGACGACTACACGGATGCTACTTGTTGGGGTTGAAATTGTCGAGAATCCGTGATGTGTAATATGTGGGAGGTTTTTGGATGTGTTTGAAAGATTCGGGAGACTTGGGGAAGAGGATTGTACATCCGGTCAAGTCCCCTCAACTAGAGACCATCCCAGACCCCCAACCGGAAACCGTGACTGCTACCTAGACCCCGGAAGTGTGTAGAATGATAGCCTTTTATAGGTTTCGGTCCATGATTGTAGGTACTTTGAGGGGTCTAGGTACAGGATCCATGCAACAAGCTGGACTTCTTCTGCTCCTTGTGCAGACACATCCGTCTGGTTCTTAGTAGGGTATTGGGGAATGGGTTATTGGGACTACTATAGGGACCTTAAAGGGACTACCATAGGGATCCCTTCCCCCCCTCCATACTAAGTACCAGACACTCGGAGGGTCAGGGGACTTAGTAGCTGGTTATTTTAGGGACTAATAAGTACCATAACCCCCGATTAGGGTCCCTTTTAGGGTACTTATAAGTCTACTTACTACCTACTTAGTAAGTGCTTAAACCCCTGAACCCTCAACCCTATAGTACCCCTATAGAGCCCTTTAAAGGAACCCCTAGAATCCCTTTTAAAGGAGCCCTTACTAAGTCCCCTAAAGACCCTCCAAGCACTCATGCCCCTGAGCGATCGCCGGATCGCCTTCTCAGTCCCCCCAGACACTCCAAAACCCCTTAATTAAGGAATATACCTTAAATCATATTAGGGCTCCTATTAGAATTTAAGGTATATTCCTTAATTAAGGGGTTTTGGAAGGTCTGGGCCACTCTGTGATTGAGACCCAGAGCTACGAGATTCCCAGAAGAGCACGATACCCCTTCGTTCAGGAAACTATACCTTGTTACACCATGAAACACTATGGCTCCTACAATTCGCGGGTATTTTCCTTAATTTCCCCAAATCTGCAAGAACCGAGGTATCGGTGGCAGTGCGCCGCCATGTCCTCAGTACGGCCCGAGCCTACTTAGCGCAGAAGCGCGAGCAGCGTGGCCAGGACAGCAGAGCAAAATGGTACATGCGTTCGAGTGTCACGTCCAATGGCAGACTTGCAACCACGATGATGACGATTATCGAGAACAAGATCATGATGATCATGATAACCAATATCAACCCAAAAGTCATGCGGCTGATCCCTGTGGCGAAGAGCACTAGTATATATGTTGCGATTATCATTAAGATGAAGATGTACCTACTTATTGCTGTTTTGGGGAGATCTACTGAAAGACCTGGTTGTAACAGGGCTTGGAGCCACAAGTATACTTTAAACCAGCATAGAATACGTACTGAGTTCCCCCTGGCGATTGAAGAATAATTTCATGAGTTTAGGTGTGTTTGGTTCAGGTGCAATCTCCCCAACCCCTTTTAGGTTAAGTTGGAGTTCCACAACCTATGAGAGCCCCAAACTAAAGCCTACGTCATAGGATCCTTCCTGGAAAATCGTTAACAAGCAAATCCTGTCTTGAAAACATCTCAATACCTCATCAATCCTTGTCGAGTTACTAGCGGGACCCTAAACCCCATGTGCGAGCGACCACCAGGAGCAAATGAAGACCATCGCCATGCATTGCACCTACATGGCTTCACGCAGGCCGCATCCACGATTTATAGAGGAAGGGCTGAAACCCTCGTTCCGAGCATTTTGGCCCTATTTGCCACGAACTTAACTTCCATAAAAAAATTAAAAAAAAACAAAAAAGACGAAACACATAATCAAGCCTGTACCTTTTCCTGGTTTTGTTCCTCGGGTTGGTAAGTTTGCTCGTGGGGTTTTGAAGGGCAGGTTACATGGCAACTAGGAGTTGGTGGTTGCGCAGTAGTAACTCGTCTGGCTGACCATGTCTGCAACCCTACCGCCAAAGAACACCCATGTGTTTAAACCCGTCCCTTAACACTGCAGTTTTCAGTTCTGCGTTCAGAGATAGAATCATGGTAAAGGGAAGACCTAGAGGGATGCAATTTCCTTACTGGCTGGAGACCACCACGCGGCGCTTTTGTCCCTCAGAATGGAACGCTAGCCCTGGTAGAGGTACTCTTGGCCTCATGTAGTCTACGCAGAGATCAATACTTGGAGGGTCGGGGGACTTAGTAACTGGCTATTTTAGGGACTTATAAGTACCATAACCCCAATTAGGGTCCCTTTTAGGGTACTTATAAGTCTACTTACTACCTACTTACTAAGTCCCCCGACCCTCCGAGTAAGAAGATAAAGCGAAACCGGAAGAACTCTGAGCCGGCGCCAATGCACGCTCCGGCCTAGCGCCCACAGCATCCTGCAAAAAGCCCTTAGCCTTCAATCCTGAACCATTCCAAACCCCAAGACCTACTATTTGCTTAAGAACCCCCCAAAAAGTAAATAAATAAATAAATATATATATATATATATATATATATATATATATATTGGTGGTTTCTTAAGCAAATAGTAGAGACACCAAACCCTAACCCATAGGGCAGATTTTTATCAACTTATAAAGAGCCCTTCACTGATTCACATCCTGTAGCTGTCAACTTCTACACTCTACACCTCCCTAAGCAGGCCCTTCCCAATAAGCCCTCATCAGGTCCCGTAAACCCTAAGCTAAAAACCCCCAAGCCTGAGCCCTAAACCTCCTTACCCCCCTCCCCGCCTTCCTCTCCGTGTGGTTCTCTATGTTAGGTTCCATTTTTAAGGCTCCCAAAATACTACGGCTCCCAGAGGTTTCAGGGTCATATTCCGTGGGTCCTTCTGCTGGATTGGCCCAGGACTTCGAAAGCTGGGCGATTCATCCGAAATCTTCGGGAGATCCGGGTTTCGGATATACGTTTGACTTGGCGGACTCTTTAAAGGGTTCCTCAACTGGGTTGTCCCAGCAACTATTTGGCCTTCATCCGGTTTCCAACTTTATGGGGTCTACTATACACGCTTGACTTGGCGGACTCCTTAAAGGGTTCCTTAACTGGGTTGTCCTTTGGGATCTTTTTCAATTTCCCCTACTATTTTGCGGAAAACCATAATGGTAAATAATCTTCAAAGGGCTTAAAGGACAACTCCGTTAAAGATAGCTTTTTTCCCATTGTGTTTTAGGGATCCCAAACAACATATGAAGAAACAGGGTATGCTCCTTATGAAGGGGACCCTGGGGACTGAAAGGGGCTTAGGGGTTTGGGAGTCCGGATATGTAGGGTTTGGGGGTTCAGGGGTTTTGGGGTTTAAGGTTTAGAGTAGGGTCTCGGGTTTGGGAGTTTTGATCTTCTTGGGCAATATGGGAGTTTCCGAAAATTGGGGGGACCTTATTCTGGGGGTCCCTATACTAGGGATCTATCCTACTATTTCGGGAACAATATTAGGGTCCCCTATTTTCGGAAACACCCATAAGTTATAGTGTTGAGGGGTTTGGGGTGACGGGATTGGGGATTTGCTTGGAATTTGTTGGCCTCAGGTTGTTCTGCGTCTTCAGAGTTGTCGCTCTACTGTAAACACACTTCCAGGCCGAAGTTTCGCTTAGGCTTGGGCGTGGCTTCCATCTTTTGTTCAACCGTCTCCAGTCGACACCCTAAACCCTACTCTGTACGGATCCAAACCTTCATTCTACGGTCCGAAGCCCACAATCAACTAGAATAAAAGCCTATCTGTCCTTCACCCTGGAGCTCAAGGGCGGTCAACTCCCCCAACCCTAAACCCTGAATCCTAAGCTCCTAAACTCTAAACCCGGAGACCTTAGCCTACACCGCGTACACCGTGAACGAGTTCAAAAACTCCGATGGCCGCGTAGCTGTAGGCGATCAGACATTCGTTGAGATTCTTCGGTCGTTCGATGAGCGGGACAACCGCCAGAAGATGATCTCAGGTTCCCGCAGAAGCTTTCGGCGATCCATGCGTAGTAGGTTTGCCTTCTCTTCCAGGCTTTTCGAGCCCTGGCACGCTTGAAGCACTACGCTCCATGTCAGATTCTCGAGATGAGGGGCGTGATAGTGGGTCTGGTGACGAGTCTGTTGCATCTGACTCGTCAGATGAGAGGCACCTTTCTTTTACGAAGCCACGTACGCGCGATGACATGAATCGCAAGAGAGATGGTCGTCTCCCTGATCGCGGCAACGTCTTCCGGTGGATTGAAAAGAAAGGTGTTGTTGTCAACGATACTCCTGATCCTGTGAGGGAGATCCTTCCCAGATCGCTAGTCATGGGGTTTGGGCGGCTCTCCCTTTTCCACTCCACTTGACAAGGGGAGCGATGTCCGTTTCCCAGTTGGGGGTCTCCGGACCCGAACCTTTGCAACAGTACGTTGCTTGTCAAGTGTTCATGCACTGCCTGCTTCTGTCTTAATCGTGTCCATCAGAACGGAGGCAACAGCAGATCTCTTCACATGCAGAACTGACCCCTAAGCCTTCAAACCTACATTTGACCTTTGAGTACTCCTACCTAACACTTGGAGATCGAGTTATCAGTCCTCTAGTATGGGCCATAAGTTATAAGTATACTTAACCTACTTATGAGTCCACTTATAACTTCCCATTGTGTACTCAAGCAGGAGAATGCAGTCAAGCCCCAAATCTCTGAAAAAACCTCTGGAGGAACCCATAGAGGAACCCTTACTTGGAGGGTCGGGGGACTTAGTAAGTAGGTAGTAAGTAGACTTATAAGTACCCTAAAAGGGACTTTCATTGGGGTTATGGTACGGAAAAGTCCCTAAAATGACCAGTTACTAAGTCCCCCGACCCTCCAAGTAAAGGAACCCTCAGAAGAACCGTCAGAAGGAACCTTAAGTCCCTACACCCTAAACCCTAAACCCAAAGGAAGCCCTAAAACCTAAAGGAACCCTAGACCCTATATAGGCCTAGGGAACCAATGCAGCTAAATCCCCCTCAACCCTAAATCCCAAACCCTGAACCTTAAACCCTTACAGTAGAAGCCAGAAAGTTGGAACATCATTCTCCTCATGCCCTTAAGGTAAAGTATAAGGGATCCTAGCACTAATCCTCCTAAAGTCATGTTCCAACTTTCTGGGGTTCACTATAAAGGAACCCTACACCCCAAAGGCCCTTAACGGAACCCGAAACCCTCGGAGCCCTATTAAAGCCCTTATCGCAGGAGAAGAGTCCTCTAGACCCTAATCCTTAAACCCTATAGAACACTTAAAAGAACCCTCATAAGTACCCTTACAGGAACCTTCATACGTACCCTTTAAGGCACCCTACTTGGAGGGTCGGGGGACTTAGTAAGTAGGTAGTAAGTAGACTTATAAGTAGCTTAAAAGGGACCCAAATTGGGGTTATGGTACTTACAAGTCCCTAAAAAAACCAGTTACTAAGTCCCCCGACCCTCCAAGTAGGTCCTAGAGAACCCTAAAAGGAGCCCTTAAAGCAGGAGAATATTGCTCTAGACCCTAATCCTTAAACCCTACAGATCCCTTAAAAGAACACTCATAAGTACCCTTAAAGGAACCCTCATAAGTACCCTTAAAGGCACCCTCATAAGTACCCTTAACGGAACCCTCATGAGTACCCTTTGAAGGCACCCTAGGCCCTAGAGAACTCTAAAAGGAGCCCTTAAAGGAAACTCCAGAAAGTTGGAATATGGTTTCAGGGTAGGATACCTTATAATTTACCATAGAAGGGTAAGGATAATCATATTCCAACTTTCTGGCTTTTACTTTAAAGCAGGAGAACGCCGCCGAGCAAAAGCTCCTTCGGCCCTCGCTCTCGGCCGCTGTTTCAGGCTTGCACGGTGGGTTTCGGGCTCCTTTAAGGGAGTTGTTCGGGGTTTAGGGCTCCTTTAAGGGATCCACAGGGCTCCTGAACGGTGGAGTTCGGCGTCATTGCAGGTACCCACAGCCTCCAAATTTAAGGAAATATTCCTTAAATCATATAAGGGATCCTATTATAATTCAAGGTGTATTCCTTAATTAAGGGTTCTTTTAACTTATTGGCTGTTAACTCAACATTTCAACTTTTGGGGTTCTTATAAGGTAGTCGATTCTGAAAGTTTCAACTTTTTGTTCCTTGGATTTTGGGTCAGTGAGTTAAGGGATGTATAGGGATTTAGGGGTTTATAGGGTTTAGGGTTTAGGCTCTAGGGCTTAGGGTTCAGGGCTTCGGGGGTTGAGGGTTGAGGTTTCATTTAAGGGTTTTTTTCGGGATTTAGGGCTCCTTTACCGGATCTTTTGGGCTTTAGGGCTCCTTGAAGCGATCTATATGGGTGTAACGCCCAGAGGCCAAAAGACTCCAATACCCGTCATTTAGGGATGATTTAGGGATTACGCCTTAAATTGTATAGTTCTTAAGTAAGGGATATTGAAGTTACTGGGCAGTCGGTGAGGGGCGTAAAGTTCGTCGGGTTTTACAATCATAGAATCATAGGGTTTATATTGCTTTAATGATACGGTATGCGTAAATTTCATCGGGCTTGATCACGATAGTTTGTAGGTTTTCTTCAAGGCTTTGATGATAGGTCCATGTGTAAGTTTCATCCGGCTTCACTCGTAGTTTAAAGGGCCTATAGGGTTTTTTAATCGGGCATTCATGGCTTTAATGATAGCATATAGGGTTTATAGGGCTTTAATGGGGCTTACAAGATGGATTGGGAGGTAAACCCTACGCCATACAACCTAAACCGTTTCAGGCGTTCTCGTGAGCGATGTTTGCAAGGCTAGAACCTAAACCCTTGCACCCGAATCATCCCCGAATCCTACAGTGAACCCCAGAATTTATCCTTAAGGGAGGGGGGTCCAAGGGGGGTATATAGCCTAGTGATCCCCAATTCTCCCTAGTACTCCCTAAGGTTCCCTTACAGTCCCCTAAGGATTCCTTATACCCTCCCCCCTTGAACCACCCTCCATTAAGGATCCTATAACAGAAAGTTGGAAATATAGATGAGCTTAGGATGGCTCATGCTGGGATTCCCCATTCTTTACGTTGAGGGCATGAGGACTCAGAGACTCCAAAACCCCTTAATTAAGGAGTATACCTTAAATCATATTAGGGTTCCTATTGTTTAAGGTAGATTCCTGAACTACGGGCTTTTGGAGCCTCTGGGGATAATGATGTTCCAACTGTATGGCCTCTACTTTAACTAGGATGCCCAGTAGTACCCTTATTCCCTTTTTGTACTCCGCCCTTTTTTCCTACGTTACTGGGCATCCTAGGTAAAGCTTGCTGTCTTTGGGACAGAAGGTTAGAGCAATGGCTCCGGATCTTCAAGAGTTTAGGGTTTACAGGGCTTTGTGTCTAGGGGTGTGCGTTAGGGTTTAAGGGTTTTGGGGCTTAGGGTCGGTCCAAGGCTTTGGTTTGGGGTTTGAGGGTTTAGAATTTAAATTGAGGTTTCTCAGCAAGTGAAATTGGGGTTATGAGTAGCTTACAAGTACCGTTGCCTTATCTGCATGCAGGGTATCGGGTCTAGGGAAGCCCGTTCGGATGATCATGGATTTATTTTATTAAGTAAGGTCATTAGTACCCTGATTGGGGGTATACACGGTTCTAAGTACGATTACCTCAGTTAGAGAGGTTAGGGTTTAGGGAAGCCTGTTTGGAGGCCAACTTGCGTGTGCTCTGTAAGAGCCCACTGGACTCGACCCTGAACCCCCAAGCTAGCCGGGTACCTTATTTTGGGGTCCTTATAATAAGGATCCTACTATTCAGGGTACTGTATTGGCGTCCCCTATTTTCGGAAACTCCCAAATGTGAACTCACACCCCACGCCCTTAACCGGAAGTTGTCGTGGCGTAGGTGACATGGACGATCATGAGTTCGAAGTCGAAACTGCCGCGGCTTCTGACAGAATGCTAGACGAGGCTTCCTTCCTTCACAGCATGTCTTGTTTGTGCTTCATAGGGTTTCCTTTCAACCGTAAACCCAATAAATCCCAAATTAGGGTTTAGGGTTTCTGTTAGGGGTTTTTCGTTTGCATATTGGAGCTTCGTATAGAGATTCAGAACAGGAGTGTTGAGGGTCCTGGGATGTCTTATTTGAGGTTTCTTTCATAGTGACCCCGACCTCAGTTCATGCACTATAAATACACAAGGACTCTATGTAAGCCATACTTGTCTTGGTACTTGTGCCAACTCCTAATTTCGGCTTCTGTGTTGCGGCCTTTTGTTGCCCGGAACTTTCAGTTGTGTCGCAAGATATAACAAGCCTAGCCGTAAGCCCTACGCCCTAAACTATAAGCGAGAGAGTGAGCAGCCGCCCCTGCAGTTGACCCCGAGCCTGACTGTGAAGCATTCTTGGCAGATACGAGGTGTCGAATTCAGGGTCTAGGGTTTACGGTTTAGGGCTACTTCCAGGTCCATGAGTAGATTAGATGAGTTAGATGAGTCCGATCAGATAGATCTGGGTGGCTGTCATAATTCTGGTCCCTTCTTAGGTCCTTAACATAATACAGCACCTAATCTATAGGATAATTGCCCCCAAGAGGGGCACTAATTTTGACAGCAACCCATATGTTTTTGTATGTTGAAGGGACCCAGAGACTCCAATATCCTTTAACTAAGGAACATTCCTTAAACCAGATCAGGGATCCGATTATAATTTAAGGTGCATTCCTTAATTAAGGGATATTGGAGTCTCTGGGGATGTTGGAGCAGGCCCAAGCCCATGGAAGAAAAGCCAAAGGCTCTAGTTTTAGGCTCTAGGGAACCATGCTGAAGGAAACCCACCCAGTAGTAGAGGAGGTAACCTCTAGCCTTGGTTGGGGTACTATGACCTCTGCAAAATCCCGATATAGTCCGAAAGGTTAGCCGTTAATTCCCCAGGAGAATGGACAAGTAGGGTCCCGCCACTTTGCCTTTGCAGTTGCAGGTCTCTCAGCTGGCTGCCCAACTGGACAAACTCTCCTGCACTCGAAGTGCCAATGAGGTCGGGTTCCTTCAAGGGGTCTAGTCTACAAGGGATCTATGCGGGTTTGGGGGCGTTTATGAGTGAAGGGGCTTAGTGGGTCATGAGTTAGCTTGCTTGGAGGTTCATGGGTACCCAGACCATCCAAAATCCCTTTATTAAGGAATATACCTTAAATCATATTAGGGATCCTACGATAATTTAAGGTATATTCCTTAATTAAGGGATTTTGGAAGGTCTGGGTAGTTACACGTGGGTTAGTCGTCAATTTGGCAAGGCTTTTTGAGTTTGGGATCCTCTGGGCTTGGGCGTTCTCTGTTTGGTGCTTAGTAGGGAATGGGGGAATGGATCCCTATAGTAGTCCTTATATAATCCCCAGTAGTAGTCTTCCATAATCCATCCCCCCATTCCCTACTAAGAACCAGACAGTAGTTTAAACTGATTGGCTTTAGGAGTATGCAAAGCAGCAATGCAGCAGGTATACATCTACAGGTAGACAGCCAGCCTGCCAGCCAGCCGGCAAATCAGGCAGGCAGGCAGGTTGACTGCGAACGACAGACAGACAGAAACGGCCGGAAGGGCGGGCAGGCAGGCCAGGCAGGCAGGCAGGATTCCCAAATCTGAAACAAGGCCATCGTCAACATTTCTGAGTCCATCAGCGCTTGTGCCTTGGCGACAAATTCGCATGGCGTCTAAACCCAGATGTGGTCCAGGGAACCATACTTTTGCGAAGCCCTCAACCCTGACCCTAAGCCCCGTCGATTTATGAGCAGGGCCTTGGGCTTAGACAGAACTATCGAAGCACAACGTCATAAGGCATGCAAGTGACAAGCTTTTCAAGGCATTGGGAAAAGGCTACGTTGGGTTTGGAAGCTTCTTAAGGCCCGCTGTTGAAGGCCATGTTGCGGCTCAGGGCAACCATGTTCCCTTAGCCGCAAATCCCAAACCCATATATCCTTAAACCCTGAACCCTCCAAGCCTTATAATTTCCGAAGACCTTACGTAATAGTAATGCATGATCTTAATCAGTAGTCGTAGCACAGTAAAATAGTGGAGCAACATGAGGGTTTCGGGCCTAAGGTTTGCCTGACCGCACCCACACGATCCTGCTGCAAGCCGTTTAAGACTCAAGTTTTGTCCGTGCTTTACAGGGGTTTGAAGGGTTTTGCAGGGTTGCTTCCGGGTTTTATAGGTTATGAAGGTTTTGTTGGGCTTTGGTTCGCCGAGATGTGTTCTTCATTCCTAAACGCCATAGCCCCACTCCCAAATCCTAGACCCCAAGACACCAAACTCTAAACTCTAGAGCATGGGCCCAGAACTCGATATCACGAAATCCTAAGCCTGTCTTGTGTGTTTCAAAAAAGTATTCCGTAAATCCAGAACTTCAGTTCCTATGCTATAAGCTCTAGGACCCGACCAGACCTACAAAACATTCGACGAAGTCTCCAACAAACACACACAACAAGATAAACACAGGCACACACAAACGAAAAGAGACGCCATTTGAAGCCGAAGAGCTCCAAGAGAAATAGGACCCTCTCTCTTTAACAACAAGTACCAAGGTCTGTCCTACCCCCTGCTAGGAAACCTTAGGGTTTAGGATTTAAGGTTTAGGGTTTGGGGCTTGTTGTTAAGGGTTTAGGGTGTAGGGCTCTGATTCTTAACCCCACGCCACGAAGAAAGCCGCTGAAGGCACGGACCTTCTCAGTCGTTTGCACGCCACTGGCCTTGCACAGGCGCACGGCAGAGAAAGCCATGGTTGCTTAGCGTTTTTCGGAATTGAGGTTAAGGTTTTCTAAAGGATCTCATGCTTCAGTCTTCAGAATACAGGAGCTTGAATAGATAGTACTAGTCCTCTGCGATATAACTCTTTTTCAAGGATCCCCTAACCATAACCATGAAGGCCCCGACAATACAATCGGCCACAAGGGCGCCGGAAGGGGCTCTGCTTGCTGAAACTTCCTCGTGATTCGCCTCCAAAACTTCTCCCCCTCTATCAACTAGAAAGCACACCAAGCACCATACACCCCCAATCTTCTCGAATAGCCACTGCGTGAGAGTAGTCGAACCACTGCAGAAGCACAGTATACTTCGCACAGTATACTTCACAGCCTAAACCCTAAAGCCGAAAGTTGTTGTGACTCATCGACCACTCTCCTGCAGCACGTGCAGGCACTTCACCTTGATCGCATTGCAGCGCCTGAGATCATCAAGCCTGCAACTACCCCAAGGGTCCACGTACCTAGTAATCATATACTCTCCGAAATACGAACCTACATAACTACTATCCTAAACCCAACTACCCAGTGATTGGATCCTTTGGACCCTTGGGGCTATCGGTTGTTTCTGTGGGAGGGCAAGGGCTTTACGATCTCGATCGGTTAAGGGTTCAGGGTTTAGGATTTAGGGTTTGTAGCGATACGAATTTAGGGCATAGGGTTTAGGATTTAGGGTTTATAGGGTTTCGGATTTAGGGTTTAGGGTTTTGGGGTTTAAGGTTTAGGGTGTGATCTCGCATGAGGCGGAAGAAGTGGGGCTTGATTGTAGGATTGGCCTTCGTCTTGCTGTCGTTGTAGCCATTGCCCGGGGCAGCCACGCAGGCATGTGGATGTTTAGACTGACGCTGGTGGCGAGCTCTAGAAAGCAGCTTTGGGCACACCTCCCAGATCACAGTCACCGTTTGCTGTGTGATCTACGAATCTACTTCTCGAAGCCTGAGCCAAGCGGCGTAAGGAAGACCTGCAGAACGCCCAAGACGGGCAGCTTCGGCGCGCAATGAATGACCCTAAGCCATAGACCCCGGAACCCCTACTCCCGTAATTCAAAATCCCAGCTTGCTTCTCATGCACAGCGAGCCTTAAAGGTATTCATTTATTTCATGGACGTATCGCGCCATAAGTGTACTTTAGATGATGTTTGAAAATTTATCTAATTGGTCATGACATCCACTTATCGTCCATGCAGCTCTACGACAATGTATTCCAGAACGCCATTCTGACTTTCCGGTGCGCATACGTCATTCGCTAGCCGCTAGCAACCATCATGCACAGGACTCCCAGAGAATCAATCGTGGTGTGGGTCCTAAGGGTTTTTAGGGATTAATTCGGGTTTCAGTGTTCGAGTTTTGTTCTGAGACTTTAGGGTTTCATAACCATGGCTTAACACTGATCATGGGAGCATAAACCCGCTTTGTTCTCGGGACCTGACAACACAATCCTTATTCTAATTCAGCAGCTGAGGAATGTGGTAAACTTGCACTGATACTCTGCAGTTACGTGGCATGCTTCTTTACGGTAACCCAATGCAAGGCTTTTGAGCACCTGGGCGTGAGAAAACAAAACACGTTGTTCCTGCAACATATGCTATACACCTGTAGTCATATCTGTATTGGTTCACAAAACTGCTCAGTACGTGAAACAGCAGGCTCCTCTCAAACTATGTAAAATTACAGCAGTTTGTTGAAATCCTTGTAGCACCCCGTTCCACGTCCAACTACGCAAAGCGAACCCTGATAAAGCCTTTGGCTGTCTTGTCTCTAAGCATGTGTGGTGTTGAGTTGCAGAGACTATGTACTAGGTCCTTCAATCGCATGTTTGACCCGGCAAAAAAATCGAAACGCTTGTGCTGCTGGAAGTAGGGTGCAGATCGTCAAAGTGGATTGGGCTGAGGTCTATCAGGTTTGAGAACTACCGTGCATGGGGCTGACTGTTTCAGTTTCAAGCCTAACCCGAAGGGTCCATGTCCTTAAAGTACTCTCTATAGAGGTACATTGGGCCCAAAGTATACTATTTGGCTACAAACCCTAAACCCTATACTGTAGAACCCTTAAAGGAACCCCTGAAGGGACCCCTAAAGGACCCTTCACGGAATCCCTTAAAGGAAGCCCTAAAGGAACCCCTGAAGGAACCCATAAAGGAACTCTTAAAGGAACCCTTAAAGTACCCTTAGGGTTAGCGATTCTCGAAACTGCTCACCTCTCTGAACTTTGATGTTATTCCTATGCAAGAAATGCGACTGCCAAGGGGCTTGGCAGTCGCATTTAAGGGTTCAGGGTTTAGGGCCCAAGCCGAGAGGAACACCGAGATCATGGATGCAGCTCAAAATGACTTAAGAATTCTGAGGCCCAAACCGTAAGCCTTACACTGTGCGCTCCACAGCCTTGTGAATCCTACACACGATGTGCAAGCTTGTAAATCAACCAGGTATGGCGTGTCCAAGGCCTTGTTACAAGAGCTGCAAGAGGACATCGCTCGTATGCGGAAGGCGATGGAGTGTCCAAGCTGCACTCCTTCGTCATAGTTGGGTAGCATTTTACATGTTTATGGTTACTTAAACCCAATAAGTAAAGTGTACATTTTTCATCCTGTCCCAACAATGAACCAGACTCCTCGGACCCGGGGATCGAAGGTGTCGGGGTGTGGAGGGAGGCTCTTAAGTGTTTTGGCTTCAGGGATGAGGGTCCCGGGTTCCCCCATTCGGTGCAAGGCTTTGAGTTAGATGCAGCTTCTATTTCAAGGCTTTTTGCTGCGAAGGCTAAGATGCGAGGATACCAGAATGTTCAGGTACGAGTCTCAGTCATCAAACTTGAGACGAGCCCAAAACCATAATCCCAAACTCTAAACCCCGGACCACTGAAACCCTCAAACGAACCCAGGACTTTTGGGCCACACGCATTTTGGCTTTTTGTGTCTGCTGCACATTGACATCGTGCTGGTTCAGTTCCACTGCAGTTCGCTTGTTTATCTTGTAAAAACGAAGCCTGAATATTTACTCAATATCAGTCCTTAGGGTTCCTGAATAGAAGTCTGCTAGTGTAAACCCCCCAAACCTTACTCGATTCAGCAAGGCCGCTATATGATACAATGTGCTTGAGAGTGGGACTTGGGCTTCGGGATGCTGTTGGGCTTACATGCTTGCCCGAAAGCCCTTTGAACGCGAAGCCTCAATCCCAAACTCCTAAACCTGGGCTGGTAGACTCGTTCGCCCGAAAATTCCGCCACCATAGTTGCAAAACACAGCCCGTAAGGCCCTTAATCAGCCTTAATCCTTAAACCTTAAATCCAAAACTGTCCCGTGCGACTGTTCCAAGGTCCATGCAGATCGAGCAAGGCGGAGACGTAGCAGGCATCCGCGCCCGGCAAAGCTCTGAGAAGCCCGAGACGGGCGCTGAGGGCATTGCGCCGGTCTTGCAGAGCCCCTTGGATTTAGGATTTGAGGTTCAGGGGTTTGGGATTTAGGGGTTTAGAGGCTCAGGGTTTTGGGCTTCTTTTGGGGGTTAGGGCTTCTTAGTAGTAGTAGTAGTAGTAGTAGTAGTAGTAGTAGTAGTAGTAGTAGTAGTAGTAGTAGTAGTAGTAGTAGTAGTAGTACCCGATCTGATGCGGTGTCATTCCAGGGTTTAAGACTTCAGGACTCAGAGTTCAACCTCCAACCCTAAACTCTCTATCTGTCCATCTTCAGAACTTGTGGTTCAAAATTATTCAGGCTCGAGGTTCGAAAGCGTTCACACAGTACAGAGTACCGAAACAGAGGCCGGAACAATTTAATTTGTAAAAGTCTCCCCGCTATAATGCCCTTATAGCTATAGACTTGTAAAATAGCATGCCCCGAACCCCTATGACATTTATAAAGGCTCCTATACTACGGGAATTGAAACATCAGGTTCGGCCCGAATTTGAGCTGACTCAGACGAAACCACTTGCAAAATGTTACCCTGTCGACATGGCCTATTTCGCCCTTGCCCCAAACCCTGAATCCTAAGCCCCAAACCCGTTCGCCCATCTGTTAACTACCGTATACCTGTTTCACTGCTACGCCAATACTTGGAGGTTCTTGTGTAGTTATGAGTGGGGTTAATACGGAGGGTAACTATACTTAAAATCTATTTTGGGGGACTTATAATCCCACTTAGAACTACCCATGAACCTCCAAGTAGGCCCTAAACCCTATACCCTTATAGAATCCCTATAGATCCCCTTAAAAGGGACCTTTAAAGGAACCCTTATAACTACCCATGAACCTTCAAGTACTGAGGTCTTGAGCAGAAAACGACCTCTCTCCTCACTGGTGCGGACGATGTCCCGACCTTCGACGAGCTGGACGATGATGCTACGCGCCTGCTGGAGGAGGTCCAGCGACCCTATACTTAATGTAGGAACCTACCTTGGGCCTTTATTCGGGTTCGCTTAAAGGGGTCTATAAGGGTTACTATAAGGGATCTGTAAGGGTACTATAATCATGTAGGAACCTGATTAAGAAACCTTGGGCCTTTATTCGGGTTCTTTCTATGAATCCTATACTATATTTGGGGTTGTAGGCCCAGTGCTTCTTAATCAGATTCCTACACTACCCTGAAACCCTAAAACACGGGAGCTTCAAAAGCCTTACGGCTCTAATTAAACCCTAAAGCCCTGAACCCTTGAGGTCACTGCGGCCCTAAGAACGCTAAACCCTAAAGCTTGATAGCCCGAAGAGCCCTAAACCCTTAGGTCGAGCGGGCCACAAGCAGCAGGGAGCCTTCCACGCGCGTGCTGGTGGAGATCGACCCCGACAACCAGGAGTCGTTTTAGGGGTATAGGGGGTTTATACGGTTTCAGGGTTTAGGGTTTGAGGGGCTGCAGAAGTTCCCAGAAACTCGAAACCATAAGGCAAGTTCTAGATCCCGGCAGCACTCAGAACTGTAATACTCCTACTGCTAAAAGCTGTTATGAGTATTTGTTGTTGCCGCTGCCTGTAATTATCGTTCTTCATGTGGGTGGTCTTAAAGCAAGTGCAACGTTGCTGATCCTACTTTTGTTTGTTTTTTCTTGATACCTCGCTTCTTCTTGTGTTGGTTGTTGGCTGTCATTGCATGTGTTATCAAAACTATGTCTTT
Source organism: Symbiodinium sp. CCMP2592 (assembly GCA_905221615.1). Taxonomy (NCBI): domain Eukaryota; class Dinophyceae; order Suessiales; family Symbiodiniaceae; genus Symbiodinium; species Symbiodinium sp. CCMP2592. Next base: position 2,522,102 of record CAJNDT010000002.1, read on the forward strand.
GTCGTACTTCCGCCACAGTATACATCTCGTTCTTGCTATAGGTTTCGGTTGAGCGCTGGCTAACCTAATCAAGAAGAGGCTCTACTGTTCCTGCCTGTTTGAGGTCGCATCGGAACGATGGTGATTGTGCTGTCCCCCGTCGTTATCATGAGTACGAACCCAAATCTACGATGCTCCGGGTGACGTGATGCAAACCACAAAGCAACACAGCAAAACACACACACACACACACACACACACACACCACTCCCAAGAGACTCCAATATCCCTTATTTAAGGAATATTCCTTAAATCAAAATAGGGATCCCATTATAATTTGAGGTATATTCCTCGATTAAGGGGTATTGGAGTCTCGAGGTTCCCCCCCTAAAACTCCATTTGGGAGTTTCCGAAATTAGGAGTACATTATTTTGGGGCCCTTATAATAAGGATCCTACTATTTAGGGTACTATATTAGGGTCCCCTATTTTCGGAAACTCCCATTTCATCCTCCCAACCGCCCGAAGCTAGGCCTTGAGACTTGTGTGTTCAGCGAGTGCGCGCTCAACCGGGCAAGCTCTTCTGCCCAGACCCCAAAGAACCTACCGTTCTAAGGAATTGTTTAAGGAAATTATACAAATGGACACCTAAACAGGTAGGTTCTATAGGGCTTAGGTATAGACCCTAACGTCAAAATTGTAAGCACTGGAGCTTGCTTGTGAGAACTGCGACCCTCGGAAGTTGTATGATGATAGCTGAGAGTGATGCTAACCCCAAATCCCCACACCTTTCAAGAAACCCCATACCACGCTTTGATTCCCCACACGGGACCCTGTATAATATAGCACGTACAAGACTGTCAAGAAACCACATACCACGCTCTGATAAAACCCTATACAAGGCCTTCATGGCCCCCCTTCTCTGCGAACCGAAAACCCAACAGTAAAGAGCGAAATAGATAGAACGGATCTAATCTTAAACTCACAGCCCAAACCCACACCCCCGCCCTCACACCTTCAGCCCTAAAAACTGAACCCTAAACATCAAAACCCTAAGAATCCCAAACCCCAAACCCTTCAAAAAGGAGGAGGAGCAGCTCTCTTGCTCAGAGTCCGATGCTCCGAATGCTTTGCTGGAGCAGGTCGAGACAAAGGCGATCCTTGGGGTTCAGCATATGGGGTTTAGGGTACAGGGTATAGGGTTTAGGGTACAGTATTATGTTTTCGGGTTTGATGTGGGGGTCGGGTCTGAGCTGTGAGTTTAGGGTCTTTAGAGTGCAGGAACTACATGATCTAGTGGTTGTTAATCGGCGGTTTATGTGATTAGCGTTTTCGACTATTTTATCAGGTTCAATAGGATATATGGTTTATGGCATTCATAGGGTTGTGTATGGTTCCGTAAGGTTGCCTGAGGATTTGTTGTAAATGCTTTGTTCCGCATGGCTCCGCAGATACTTACCGTGAACTTTACGGTAGATTACATGCTAGATTCCACAATTGGTGTTACTTTCTCGTCGACATTGAGACCCTCCGTTGATCCCCGAAGTACATATCTCATATCATTGTCTGCAAACTTGGAGGCAAGCACGATGGAGATTAACCTGGAAGGGGAAGGAGTGAAGGCCCAGCGGGTTTGGGAAAGCTAAACCCTTAAACCCTTAACCGAGACATTGGGGCTGAGGGTTACGTTTCGCGCTTTGGGTTTCAAGGCTACTTTTAATGGCCTTTGGAAGCTTCATGGGCACTTGGAGGGTCGGGGGACTTAGTAACTGGTTATTTTAGGGACTTATAAGAGCCAGGACCCCAATTAGCGTGCCTTTTTAGGGTTCTTATAAGTCTACCTACTACCTACTTACTAAGTCCCCGACCCTCCAAGCAGTGTTGTTGAGAACCGTGAGTCTATCCAGATGGCAGCGCTTCTGTTCTCGGTCCAGTATCAGTAGCGTACTTGGAGGTTCATAGGTAGCTTTAAGTGGGGTCATAGGTCCCGCAATCTGGGTTAAGTATCATTATATTTTACTTACTTATAACCCCAAACAAGACTACCCACGAACCTCCAAGCATGGCATTCCCTCCGAGGCCCTCCAAGGAAAGGAAAGCCCCCCTAGACCCTCAAACCCTAAACCCAAACCCTTAACCCCAAACCGTAAACCCTAAACCTTAAAACCCTAAACCCTAAACCCTAAACCCCTAAACCCTAAACCCTAAACCCTAAACTTATCCCTCAGCCCTAGGCCTCTCCCTGAGGTTTGGCGTTTTTCAGGTTTTGGGCTTTAGGGGGTTGAGAGCTTCAGTCGGAGGCCTCAAAAGGTGGGATGAAGGTGGGTAGGATCAAGGATCCCTTATATAAGGCCTCTTATTTTGGGATTATCCCACCTATCTTCATCCCACCTCTTGAGGCCTCTGATTCAGGGTCTACGGTGGAGGCTTGAAGTTTAGGATTTAAGGTGTAGGAGTTTGGGCTACGGATTTTTATGTTAAGAGAGCAGACTCCAACTGAAGGAAAGCCCCATCTGTATTTAACATTTCAATCGCTGCATGTTGAGTTTGTATAGTTGTTTCCGTTTGTTCGAAGAGGTTTCGGCTTCTTTAGCACAAACCTGAAACGGCATGTCCAAGGAGGAAGCCAACGAAAAGGTGTAAGGCCCTGAGACTTTAACACCCAGAGTACCGCACCTAAACCCTGAAGCCTTATCCTAGACCCTAGACTCTGAAGCCCTAAGCCCTAACACTCTTGGACCCCTGATCCCTAAAGCCTGTTGACATGGCTTACAGACAGACAACCTCTAAAGAACGTCTTGGCACTTCTCGGTCCTTGTTGAGGTACAATCGGGATGTCGAAGATTGTAAATAGTACATTCAAGTTTGGTCAACTCTATAAGAGCCGCACAAGCTCCTTACCCGCCCAGTAGAAATACCCCTCAAAAGCATTTAAGACGAACTTAAACCACGCCGTTACAACCAGAACCTACCAAACACTTCTCAAGCCACTATAAGGAGCCCAAGTATGGCTTAGTCTTATGCTTTGTGAAAACGAACCAAGTCCCTGGCCTTGTGGCCTTGCGTCTGCTCAGGCGGTTGGGCGGGAGTACAAAGGATTTTTAAATCGAAACTCATCACGAAACCGCCTCACTCTGAACCCCTCAACCCCCCAAACCCCAAAAAACCCTAAAGCCCTAAACACCCAAAGCCCCAAAACTAGTAAAGTCATACCTTCTATATAACCTCAACTCTTTCCTTTTGAGCCTTACGCCAAGCTTCAACTCTTTGCTGTTAAGCCTTTCGCCACGCCCATATACATCCTTGCAACAGCTGAACCCTGAACTTAAAGCAACATGAAGCCTGAACTCTTCAAGAGATACCTGAAACAAAGCAGACGAGCTAACAAAAAACAAAGCCCAAAAGCATCAATGCACAAAGACTAACCAACCCTAAATCCTAAAGCCTACACTCTAGCCCCTAAACCATAAACCCTACCCCTTAAAAGCCCTTCAGGAGCTCCGACGAAGCCTGCGGCCCTCCCCGACGCCCTTTGACGAAGGCCCAGAAGATGCTGAGACTTGACGAAGATTAAACGGGTTTTGGAGCTGGGGGTTTAGTGGTTAAGGGTTTTGATTCGAGTTTTCATGACGGTATTGGAGGGTTTTGTGAGGTTTTAGCGTTCTTGCATAATAATTCTGTTTCGACTGATATTTTTCGGGCCAAGGGAGTTGCATTTTTTTGATAGTAAATCCCGAGACCCTGAATCCCTGAATCTCTCAACTCCCAAAATCCCTGAACCTCCGACTTCCTCAAATTCTTAAGCCTTGGCAGCTCAAGTTGACAGTACGCTCTATTGGTTTGGGCTTTTAGGGTTTAGGGTTTTATGGTTTAGGGTTTATACGGTTTGAGGGTTAGGGTTTTGGGGTTTGGGGTTTTAGAGTTGCGGGTGTACGATTTGGAGTTTAGGGTTTCGGTGTTTAGGGTTCAGGGTTTTAAGGTTTAGGGTTTACGGTTTGGGGTTAAGGGTTTGGGTTTTAGGGTTTAGAGTTGAGGGTTTAGGCTTCGAATCATTTCGTTTTGCTGCGCCTTGGCCTTTCTCAACATATTTATGGTAGAAGTACGCCCTCCAGAGCACTCGTCTAATGTGAGGGTATACTGACAGGAGCAGGGAACTTCGTAAATTCGGTCATCTACGATACCCATACGGCCGTACTAAACCCTACTTGGAGGGTCGGGGGACCTAGTAAGTAGGTAGTAAGTAGACTTATAAGTACCCTACAAGGGACCCTAATTGGGGTTGTGGTACTTATAAGCCCCTAAAATACCCAGTTACTATGTCCCCCGACCCTCCAAGTATGCCCTAAACCCTAAACCCTATACCCTTATAGAATCCCTATAGATCCCTTTAAAGGACCCCTTTAAAGGAACCCCTTATAGTTACTAAGTCCCCCGACCCTCCAAGTACTGCCTAAACCGGGCTATGCTTGTAATTGCAGTGGGACCTCGAATCCTCTTCTTCCCACCCAGCTTCGCCCTTGACCCACGGACCTTCGAGAAAAAGGGCTTACGGTTTAGGGCGTAGGGTTTAGGGTTGAGGGTTTAGGGGTTTAGGGTTTAGGGTTTAGGGTTTAGGGGTTAGGGGTTTAGGGCTTAGGGTTTAGGGTTTAGGGCTTAGGGTTGCAAGAGCTTGAAATGAGATCGCTTTTGCATGCCCGATCTGGGAGTGTCCGATTACTAGGGGTACCTAATTTTGTGGGCCTTATAATAAAGATCTCGCTATTTCGGGTACCATCCTATTTTGGGAAACTCCCATATAGCTATAATAGTAGAATGTACCTCAGAGATCGGTTCTCTTCGTTAAGTTTACAGTGCGGCCCTAAGGGTCCAAGCACCCAAGCCTGCCAAAAGTGACGCTTAAAAGCCGCTTCATTTGGGCACTTGAACCCTTGAGGTATAGGGTTTTGGACTTCAAGTTTGTTACACTCCAGGGCTCGAGCTTGAGACCTTCAAGTTTGTTCATTTAAGGCTCCGTGTCGCCTGCATCATTAGGGTTTGGGACTCTTAGGGTTCACGGTACGGGTTAACGATTAAGGCATGCAGTAATTTGGGTTTAGGGTTTATAGGGTTTAGGCATGCAGTAATTTAGGGTTTACGTTTGTGTGTTGGTTTAAGGCCTTTAGGGTCTGGAAAGTAGTTTACTTTAAGCCCTAAGCCCTAAACCCGACCCGTGAGGGTTTAGGACTTCAGTGCCAAGGAGACCCCGGACGTTCTGGCTGCAAGTCCTGAGCCTGACCATGACAGCGCTGACATGGCAGAGGCAAGAACACTTAGGGCTTAGGGTGTACAGGGTTTAGGGTATATAGGGTGTAGGGTATGGGGTTCAGGGTTTAGGGAACGTTTCATTTTAGTTTTGCAGTGGCTTGGGGGTTTGTAGACATAGCTCCTTGCAGCCATCGAGCCAAACCCCTTTTTTGAACCCTGATATAGGGGCCTTAATAATTAGAATAGGGTTTGAGGGCCCATTATGCTGTAATTAGATCAAGGAACCTCCAAAATAGTATCGGAAATTATGGTATATTCCTACCCTAAACCCTAAACCCTAAACCCTAAACCCCTAAACCCTAAACCCCTAAACCCTAAACCCTAAACCCCTAAACCCTAAACCCTAAACCCTAAACCCTAAACCCTAAACCCTAGGCCCCTGTAGTAAACCCTAAACCCTAAACCCCTAAACCCCTAAACCCCTAAACCCTAAACCCTAAACCCCTAAACCCGTAAACCCTAAGCCCTTCGTCCAAAAAACTCCGACATCCCAGTTCTCTTCGTCGTCCTCCCAGCTTCCAACATGTCACGCGCAAGAGGGCTCCACATGGGATGAATGGCTTGAGGTACCGGTTGATGATATAAATCCTGCATTACCTTAAGGACCCTAAACTATGGGAATTATGGTATATTCCTTCTTATGGGTAGTGCAGGATTTATACCATCAACCGTACTTGAAGGGGTATCTTTAAGACAGCTGTTCAAATTTCCTGCAGCCCCGAGTGAAGTACATATCATATATGTGGATGTCAAAAGTATGGTCCCTTTTTGGGTCCCTACTACAGTACGGCACCTAATTTTCAGGGTACCCCAAAAAGGGACCCTAATTTTGACCACTACCCATATAACCCTCCTTGCAAAGTATTCGGCGGGAGGTTGACATTTTCAGCAGTCGAAACCCGAAACGCTCAGCAGCCCCGCAACTCGGAGCATGAGCGCCAAACTTACTTGGAGGTTCATGGGCAGTTATAAGTGGGGTTATAAGTCCCCGAATATGGGGCTATAATTATAGTTCCCCTACTTAGAACCCGACTTATAACCACCCATGAACCTCCAAGTAGATCCAGGACACCGGTTCGTCATCGGATTTCGGGTTCGGAGAAAACAGTACAAACAATGCAACCTCACGCGGCACATCCCCAAGAAAGCGGGCATATGTTTACGTGCGCTGTAGTTTTGTATGTTTGTCTGCAAATTTGAGCGTCGTGCACACAATGCTAGTCATGTGTACAGCTACCGAAACACGTGCAGGTTCATGTGCATAGGCATGTACGTGCGCAGGCACGCCAGAGGCACATATGAATGCGCCGGTACATGCTGTTTCGTACAACGGCCGGCATGGTGCTCCTTACCTACTTGGTCCCGGGGCTATCTCGTATCACCTGGGTGTTTTACGCATCTGCAAGGCGTCTACTTCGGGGAACGCATTATAAACGTTATATCATCTTATCAAGCTCTGTATCTTCACCTTCATATTCTTCGGCGTCCGCAGCACGCTCTCGCATTTGTCAGTGTCAGTGGGCTTGTGCGCGCTCATCTTCGCACTAGTGTGTGCTTGTGTATTGCAGCTTATGTATTAGACATCTGTATACATATGCACTGGTGCGGTCTGTGCCTGTCGGTTTTTGAAGCCCAAAGAGTCTTCTGCTCACATCTGCGTCGCACAGGACTCGCGCAGGGTCACGCGGGACTCGCGTAGGACTATAATATAGCGACCTACTCACCACCCATTTTTCAGGGTTGCTTTTCATGCTTCCGTGGCGGGTTCAGGCATCCTCTCAGTCTTATACTAGTAGCATGCCACGTTCAAATCCCAGCGTCTACTTGGCAAACGCACTGCTTTCTTATCTTGGAATGCTTCCAAATGTAGTATATACCTCAGCGTCCGCAACAAATCCGGCACTTTGGCCTACCTGCTGCGTGCTTCTTGAAATCAGCGTCTACATGGGGTTTAGGTAATTCTGATGTGTAAATTTCCCGCTGATGTGTATTCTCCCTAAACCAGCGTCTGTCGGCATTGATGTGTATTCTCACCAGCTGATGTGAGATAACCCCAGCGCCCAGTACGAACTTCTGACTATGACTATGACTACGAGGAGTACTTGGAGGGTCGGGGGACTTTGTAACTAGTCATTTTAGGCACTTATAAGTACCATAACCCCAATTAGGGTCCCTTTTAGGGTACTTATAAATCTACTTACTACCTACTTACTAAGTCCCCTAAAGACCCTCCAAGAATTGAAGCAACGAAGCTCTTGTCTCGACTTTTCATTGCTTCCCTCGCCAGGCGATGTCGGCCCCGGCCCCTGACCCGCTTGAGCCCAGTGGCACTGGGTCAGCACTGGAGATGCCAACGGATGAGGACCCAATGTAGAAGCCCAGATAATGTCGTTTCGCCCGGGGGTTTCTGATTGTAGTTATAGCATGAATATGCCGCAAAACCGAATTTCAAATTGTGAAGGAGTTAGAAGTTGGGTTACAAGTAGCGTAACTATAATGACAGCCAAATTAGGGGACTTCTAACCCCATTCACAACTAACCATGAAGCTCCAAGTAAGAGTTGGGGGGTGAGGGGGTGCAGGTTAGTGTGGAGGCCCACAGTTACTATGCGGGCCGGGGTCGGAATAGTTAGTACTTAAATCCCAATCCGGGAAGATCCCGTACCTGGAAAGGACCCTTCAGACGTATGAGTAGTATAGGGTCGCAAATTGGGGTTTAGGGTTTAAGGGTTTAGGGTTTAGGGTACTGGGTTGCTAGTGTATAGTAGGTCCGACCATGCTAAACCGGTATGCTCAGGTTCGCGTCTGCTTCCCGTGACTCATAATAATGCAGCCCTACTTGTGCTGGTTCTGCGCAAACCCAAAGCCCTAACATCCAAACCGTTACATCTTAAACGGATAAGAAAAGCCCTGTTATTGTGGTTCCTTTTCGCCAATCTCATATTTTAGGATCCTGATCAAAGAATCGTCGCAACTGCAATGGATACTGCAGGTAAAACCCTCATAAACCCTAAACCCTGAGAATCCTTATCGCAGTTTCGGAGTTCCTTCGAGGATGTCCTGCCGGTACCTCCTTGTCACTTGGCTTTCCTCGCAATCAACCATGAGCAGTGTCAGGGGAGAGTTTGGGGCCCAGACCTTCCAAAATCCCTTAATTTAGGAATATACTTCAAATTACAGTAGGATCCCTAATATGATTTAAGGAATATTCCTTAATTAAGGGATGTAGGAAGGTCTGGGGGGTTCGGCCTTGGAGTCTGACGAACTGGCAGTATGGTACCTTACAGTCCCGCCCCCAAACCCACTGGTAGACCCCAACACTTCCCTTTTTGTCTCCAAAACACCCTTTGTAGTCCCCAACAAGGCTGATCAAGAATCCCAGCGTTCCTGCTTGTTCACTTCAATATGTTGTGGATTTTTTGAGATCCGACCCCTAACGCCGACATGAGCAAACCCCCGAACCTCTCAACTTTACCTAGTCCCTAAACGCAAAGCCACAAAAGAATGGGTTTAAGGTTCTTGAGGCTTGTCTCTCGCGCCCCAAACCCAAATATCCTGAACATATCCGCTTAATATGCTACCCACGAACCTCCAAGTAGAACCTAAACCCTATACCGTTATAGAATCCCAATAGACCCCTTTGTTTTGAGGCCAAAGCAACCGGAGCTCCCACAGCTCCACGAGCTCTGTGCCGCGCTCTTCCGGCTCTGGGCCGCTGCCGAGGCTACTTCCCGAATTCGAGGCACCGAGCCTTCTTGCAGTGTAAAAAACGATTTAGGGGTTTTAGGGTTTTTAGGGTTTAGGGGTTTAGGGTTGAGGGTTTAGGGGTTTAGGGTTGAGGGTTCAATGATACAGGGTTTAAGGTGCTTAGCCTTGTTGAGGGTCTTGCGGTTCAATGTCTTCTGTCTGAGGATCTTGTTGATTCCGCTTTGGGTCTCCGAGCCTTTTGCTCTAAACAAGCCCGAAACCCTAAACCCATAGGTTCTGGGCTTCTTATCATCGGAGCCACTTATATCCCGTATAGCCCTTGCGTACTCATGGTATAACTTACCCCCCAACAAACCGATTCTATTTGTTGAAATCCGCTGTATTTCCTAAATATGGTTAGCGCCCATACCCCCAAAATCCTATTCTAACTATGGCCTCTACCCTAAACCCAATATGCCCTGTGTACCCTACACCCAAAACCCTAAACCGCCTATGCTATACTTGGAGGGTCGGGGAACTTTGTAACTGGTTATTTTAGGGACTTATAAGTACCATAACCCCAATTAGGGTCCCTTTACTACCTACATACTAAGTCCCCCGACCCTCCAAGTAAACTCTAAACCCTAAACCCTAAATCCCTAAACCCTAAAACCCTAAAGCCCTAAACCGCCGATACTGTATGAAGCACGGTGAGGCCTCCAGTTCCGACAGCAGCCCTGCAAACTCCGTCGATCGGGCCGTCCATGAGTTCTGGCGAGACTTCTGTGAGCCTTGGCGCAGATTTAGGGCTTAAGGGGAACTCCAGAAAGTTGGAATATGGCTTCAGGGTAGGATACCTTATGATTTACCATAAAGGCTTTAGGATAATCATATTCCAACTTTCTGGCTTTTACTTCAGGGTTTAGGGTTTATAGGGATGGCGAGACTTCTGTGAGCCTTGGCGCAGAAGTGTGGGGGCTTTCATAGGATTTGTATGATTTGTTTAAAGGGTTTGGTATGGTTATATATATATATATATATATATGGGCTTTATAGCTCTGAAGTGTCGGGTTTGTTCAGGACTTTGCAGTGCTTTACAAGGGGGGTTTGCACGGAACTCACAAGACCGTTGTCGGTTTCGTAGGGTTGTGGAGGGGCCTTACGGGGATTTCTGTGAAGGCTGCTCCCGAAATCCGAACTCGAAACCCTAACTAATATAGAAGCCTATTTTGGAGTTAGGAGGTTGAGGCTTTATAGGGTGTATAAAACCGGACCCTAGACCCCCTCCTAAGTTCATGTTAATATATATAGGGTTTGGGGGAACTCTACTCCTTGCGCCGGATTTAACCGCCTTGGACGCTGCGCTTCCGAAGCCCTCGCACGCATGGTCTTCGGGATAGTGGAAGGTATGCAGTTTAAGGGTTTATAGGGTTCATGATTCAAGATTTACCCAGACGTCGAACGTACTTCAAGCCGGGACCGCTTTAAATCGAAAATCGGATGCCGCGTATGCTTGAATTATTGTTAATTGTTTCAAGTTTCAGGCGTGTCAATCATTTGTGCCCCAAATTATGTCAAGCTCGAGTCGGATCGAAAACACCTACACCCTGAACCCTATAAAGTGAACGATGCAGGTCGAGTCGGATCTACCACCTGGATTCCTTGCAGATGCTGCATCACCGTCCTGTACTGCCGCGGACCTGAAAGGGGCTCCGGCGTCCTCGAAAGTAGAGGGCCTCGCGTTGAGGGTTCAGGATTTCGGATTTGGGGCTTTGCGTTTAATAATGAAGGCTTCGGATGAGGGCATAAGGTGTAAGGTTTTGGGTTTAGGATTTCGGATTTCGTGTTTAGGCCCAAGTTTGGTGGGTGTCGAGCTTAAAGTTAGTTGTCAGAGGTTGACAGGGGGGTTGATACCCCTCATAAGGAGGGAGCCCGGTGCTACAATCAACGGGACTTCGAGTCTTGTTGGCTTCCATCGCAGCTGAACAAGTAGCCTAAAGTCTCTCTGGGGATATCTGATATAACCCTCTGTAGAAATCAACACTTACACTCGCTTGGGCTTATGAACTCGGCAACTTTAAAGGGAACTCCAGAAAGTTGGAATATGGTTTCAGGGTAGGATACCCTATAATTTGAAACGCTGCGCGTCGTCCGCCTCGGCCCGGCTGTACGCGCATGCGGCGGGTGGCTACTATCTGCAGCAAGCTCTTGTAGGAAAAAAGTAACAGTTGGAATCGCACTTATAGTAAAAAATGTTCATAGCAACACGAAGCAGGATGATTATGAGTAGTATTAGTAGTGGTAGTATCAGTACGAATTTTGGTGTCGTCATTCCGAAACACTGGATACCAAGACTCTCGCAACGGCGGGATGCCTTAAGTATGGGCCGTTGAGGCTGTGAAAATTCCCAGAAAGCTCGCACCTGTCAGCGAGGGGGGGAGGGGCGGGAGAGGGGGGCGTCGTGCTTTCGGGTGCAGGTGTTGTCCGGGCTTTGAAAGTTTTTCAGGATGGGGTTAGGGTGTAGAGTTAGGAATTCAGGTTTGAAACTCCCTTGGTACTGCAGCCTTACAGGCGAGCCCCAATTTTTCAGGCTGGGGTTAGGGTGTAGGGTTAGGAATTCAGGACTCGCTTGGTACTGCAGCCTTAAAGGCGAGCCCCAACACATAAAGATGCTACATTGCAGTAGCGTGTGGTCGAAAACTCCAGAAAGCTCGCACCTGTCAGCGAGCGGAGGAGGGGCGGGAGGGAAGGGGGGAGGGAGGGGGGGGGAGGGGGGAGGGGAGGGGAGGGGTGGAGGGGGGGAGGGGGGAAAATTGGGTGGGACTGCCCACAACCCAAGACCCAAACCACTAAGCCGTGTGAAAACGAGGCAGGACTGGGGATGTTGCATGGATGGGTAGTTAGTTATACGTTGGGGTATATGTAGGGTAACCATAAATCATATCAGGGGGACTTCTATCCCCACTTGTAGCTACCCATGAACCTCCAAGTAGGCCCTAAACCCTATACCATTATCGAACCCCTACCTACACATCCCTTTAAAGGGGCCCTTAAAACACCCCTCAGAGTCTTCACAGAGTAGCCCCGATTTCCTGAACCCCCTTTCAGCCCTGAACCCCAGATCCGCCTCAGCTGCCTCGCCCGTAAGTCCCCCATTCGGGTGGTTGTCAAAATTAGGGTCCCTTTGTGGGGTACCTTAAATACTAGGTGCCTTATAATAATAGGGACCCAAAACGGGACCATAATTTTGACAACCACCCATCCAGAATCCCGAAACCGCAAATCATGGCTATGCAACTTGGCATCTGTGTCATAGTGGCGGGACCTGGTTAAGAACCACAGTTGTTGTGCGTTAGTGCTGTTACCTATGGACCTTCCATTTTTGTGTGTATTGTACTGTTCCGAGAATTCGAGACAGGTGCCGAAGGATTTTGTATCAGGTTCTTATGAGGATTAGAAACAGGTGATGAGGGGGCTTCTGTATCAGGTTCTTGCATCAATCGCATGGCAAGAAAATTTTATGCATGCCCGTGAAATATGGCCTTAGGGGCACCGCATGTTGGGGTCATTATAATAAGGATCCTACCATTTAGGGTACTATATTGGGGTCCTCTATTTTCGGAAACTCCCATATGCTTCCTGAGAGGACTGGCAGAAGGCTGCGCGTCGGACCTCCTCAATGTCCTTAGAGGCTGCGGGCCGCACGCCCCGGCCCCCACCCGAAGCTTTAGATCTCGCATCTCTCTCTCTCTTTCTCTCTCTCTCTCTCTCTCTCTCTCTCTCTCTCTCTCTCTCTCTCTCTCTCTCTCTCTCTCTCTCTCTCTCTCTCTCTCTCTCTCTTTTCTGCGTCTCTCCTTCTATGTACCTATCTCTATCTCTCTCTCTCTCTCTCTCTTTTTTTCTCCCCGGCACCAAGCCCTGAAAGAAACCTACCGCCGACTTCACCCGGAAAGAAGGGAAGCTACTATCTTATGCTAGTGGCTATGGTCATAAAGAAGACTCCCCATTTAGTTTGAGGAGTTTTGTTCAAGTGGGGGTCTACATCGTTTCTTCGCGTACTTCAAAGGTTCCAAGTTGGCTGGGAACATTCAATTTGCCGACACCCTGCATGGGGCTCCAGATTTTCTGATGCCTAGCAATACCTGCCAGAAGCTTGAAACCTCACTAGAATGCCTTAACCTTTCCCAAGGTATGTTTCAATGGCTTGACACTGTCAGTTCTGAGTACGGCAATCAGAGGAAGATGGACGGCCCCTAAATAAGCAGCCTGTCCCCGCAGTTCAGTGTAATCATCGAAGCCAAAAGCAGAGAAGGCTGTTGAAACCCTAACCAGCTCTAACACCACCTAAACCCTAAACCCCAAATCCTATTGATTAAACAAATCCCTAAACCCTCAGGAGCGAAATAGATATAAGTTGTGGGTCTTTGTTAACCTTGAAGAGCCCCAACCCCTAGCCCTAGCCCCAACGCTCGGTACCAAAACTTATCGGCACCCTAAACCCGAAACTCTAACCGTTACCCTTACTCCCTAAGCCCTGAACCCTTTCCCCCTTAATTGAGCCCTTAAACCTTAAGCCCTAAACCTTTAAGAGTGTCTATGCACCGCCAGGACGTCACTCAACCGCTTGCCTTGGACCCACGTCGCGCCTGGAGTCACGAACTCCCCGTGCAGCACCGGCGGCGGAAAGCCTCCATGGCCAAGGATTGCGTTTTAGGGTTTAGGGTTTAGGGTTCAGGGCTAGTTTAGGGTTTAGGGTTTATAAGGTTTAGGGTTTAGGGTTGGTTTAGGGTTTGGGGTTTATATAGGGGGTTTTGTTTTGAAGTTTGAGGTGGTTTTAACAGCGGTGGGGTTTCTCGAACCCTAAATGGGATGCAGGGGATGCATACGGTTTGAGGGCATCGGGATCAAAGTTCGGTTCTGGAAGCTTTTCCGGATGCGGGGTGTAGGGCTTATGGGGTTTATGGCATGGTTGAGTTTGTGCTTTTTTACTTGATTTGAGGTGGTGGCTCTCAGCGGCTGAATGGTTTGAGGAAATCTATAGAGAGTAAATCAACGAATCGCCGCTACCCGTACATCTCGCTGTCTGTATTGATACCCTTTGCAAGACACTTGATGAAACTTTTTGAGAGCCAATACAAGCCCTTACAAAGACCTTACAGGACCCTGGTATACAGCCTCAGTGCGATCCGTGCCAGGATCGTACACTCAAGACAGGAACCTCTAGCTATAAGACACCCGGATTGGGCGTTTAGGGTTATCATATGACCATCGAACCTAAACCCATGACCCTGCACCCCATTTCGCGCCGCCCAGGATAACACAAACGGTATGAAGCCCTCACACAGCCCTGACATCCCTAAGCCGAGCCCGAAACCCGAAAACTTTCTCTCGGACTCTGAAACCAAGAAGTGGCCTTAAACAAAAAGGACCCCGAGTGGAGCTTGGAAAGCTTGAGCGCTGCTGAGTGGGAGCTGATGGCTGCGTGTGTGCCCGAACACCAAGGTGCATGATGTCTTGCTGTGGGTCTCCATAGTTGGAAGTTAGTTGGGCAGTTATAAGTGGGGTTATAAGTAGGGTAACTATATTTAAACCGATATTAGGGGACTTATAACTCCTCTGTTAACAACCCATGAACCTCCAAGTAGATGGGTTTTTGGGGACGGTGATTTCGGAGTTTAGGTTGTCGGATGTTTTTGAAGGGGGGAGGATGGAATGGCATGTTGGGTTCATAACGCTTTTTGGGCGAGTCTTTCCAGGGTATCTATATGCTTCGCTATCGGGACGTTAAAAGCGTAGTTCGAGGGGTTGGGATGTTTCGGGGTTGTCTCTGGCTGATGGATTTTATTACCAAAGCCCAAACCCATTTATTACCAAAGCCCAAACCCAAACCCCTAAACACAAAACCGTACAGGCCCTACAGTACTTAAAGGATCATGGGACTTAGTAAGTAGGTTATAATTGGGGTTATAAGTCCCCTAAGTGGGGTTATCCTAGTGAAAACCTACTTATAACCTTACTTACTAAGTCCCATGATCCTCTAAGTAGACATTAGGCCCTAAGCCTTCAGCCTCTTAGCCCAGGCTCTGTTTGCAGGGCTCTTGGTCATGTTTGCGGTGGTTTGTTATGGCCCCTTGTATAGGCAGCTCCAAAGATGTTTTTGCTTGGATTCGGGGGTGTTGCAGAACTCCTAAGTCTTCTTTGATTTAGGCTCTAAGCGCTTTCAGTGTTAATTGTGGCCTTTAGGTTTGGGGTTTTTTCGAGTGGCGATGGAGGGCTGAGGGGTTATCGGGGGCTGTTTCGGACCTGTTCAGGCCGTGCATCCTGGGTTTGATGATCGTGGGATTCGTGTTCAGGGCTTCCCACAGACTCCAAAACTCCTTTAACTAATTAAGGAATATACCTTTAGTCATAGTAGGGTTCCTGGCTTGGGTCTGGGCTTGCTTTGTGTCGTTGGATTGCGGGATGCTGCTGTGGAAGCACTATGGGTGGCTAAGGGAAGTTTAGGGCGTCTTGTCGGTGAAGTTTCGCCGCAATAGCCGCTGGCAGTGCGAAGCCCTTCACAGTACGCGCGCTGAGACTCAAACCTGCCTTGCCCAGACCCCCGGGAGGATCTAGAAAGTAGATCCCCTACTTTGGGGCCCTATACTACTAAGGGTACTTTATAGGAACCCCCATTAAGGGATCTACTTTTTGGATCCTCCCGGGGGTCTGGGCAACGAAGACAAGCCCACCAATAGCCCATTCTGCACAGCGGCTCCCCAGAAACTCCAACACCCCTTGATTAGGGAGTATCCCTTCAATTATAATAGGATCCCTAATAGGATTTAAGGTATTTTCCGAAATTAAAAGGGGTATTGGAGTCTCATCCAGGCAAGTCCTGAAACAACCCTTAAATCCTAAACCGAAAAACCCAAAACCTAAAACCCTAAACCCCCCAAAAACCCTAAAGCCCTCTAAACACCCAATTAAGGGGTATTGGAGTCTCTGGGTCCAGGAAAGTACCGAAACGATTCTACAAAGACCTTAAACCCCAAACCCTAAACTATAATTTACCATAGAAGTAATAATATCCTCACTTTCTGGCTTTTACCTTATGTCTAGGTTCCTCAGTAGTACCCTTTTGCCCTTTTTCTTTCTGGGTCTCCTTATTAAAACCGAACCTAGATATGGGTTAAAGTAAAGAAATAACTAAGCCCTAAAACGTGGCAACAAGTCCAGGAGACAGTGCTTCTTTGAAGAAGCGCTTGCTGGCACCGGTGGCATGCCTCTGGGGCTGCACAGCGAATTGGAGAGTGAGGTTCGCAGAGACTCCAATATCCCTTAATTAAGGAATATTCCTTAAATCATATTAGGGATCCTATTATAATTATAAGGTATATTCCTTAATTAAGGGGTATTGGAGTCTCTGGGTTCTTGAGTTGTTTTCAAAACGTCCGAGGTTCATGTCATAAGGCTTTCTTGGCGACTTAGAACCTTAGTAGCGGAGTGGATACACTTTAGACTTTTTGGGGTAATATTACCCACTATAGAACTGAAAGTGTACACTTTTCGGGGGCTTGTGGCCGCAGAAATCGGTCGAGAGCCTCCCTACGAGTTGGCCGCAGAATGTGCGCACATGCCGCTGGACGATATGTGGGCAGGCCTTGCGTTGATTTGCCGCACAGGAGCTCCGCAGGATTCAGCGCGAACACCACCGCCATGGAACCATCTAGCTGAAAAGCACTTCCGTTTAGAAATGCACTTTCAGCGAAGCCTAAGGGCCATGGGAGCAGAAGCACATGGCCGAACCACATGCTCGTCTCGATGCATGCAACGTTCGAGAGATTCGAGGAAGAGCTGTCCGTTCTCAATGCAAGATTCGAGCAGAAGCTATGCCTTATCCAGGCAGGTACCGTAACAATCAAACATCATCAGAATATCAGAATGGTTAATCATGCTAATAACGATAATGATGATACTAATAGTAATGATAACATATTGATAAGAACAACGTAAGTCATAATGCCAACAAAAATGATAACAACAATGAAACTGACAATAACAATGACAATAAGGATAATTACAATGATATTCACGATAAATAGTACTGTTAGTAAAATATTGCTTCAAAAAATGCTAAGATAAAAAACATATTACTAATACGAATACAAAACATAAATACTAACACTAATACGAACGAATACTATCTCAGTACGAATAACAATGCTAAGACTAAAAATACGGCCAAAAATAATACTCCTTATTCTCATGACAATATCAAGAACCAATAGCAGTACTAATAATGTGCAAAGTAATACTAATCATAATAGCAATGACACTAATAGTCATAATCATACTAGCCATTATAATATTCTCCATCATCATGATTGTTATAATTATCATAAATATCATAATTATCATAATAGCAATAATACCTACAATAATATCGGTAATCGTAATGCTAAATCTAATGCTAATGCTATTACTACTACTACTACTACTACTACTACTACTACTACTACTACTACTACTACTACTACTACTACTACTACTACTACTACTACTACTACTACTACTGGGCTTTGGAGTACCATACTTTAATACTTTTTGGGGACCTGTTACTTAAAGGGAACCAGCTATGAAATAAAAGTCTATACTTTTTTCTCCCTGGTTACTTCAAAGCCCAGACTACTACTACTACTACTGCTACTACTACTACTACTACTACTACTACTACTACTACTACTACTACTGCTTCGGCTTCAGAAAGGTCTTGCCAGGCCTGGGTTTATTCTTAGTACCTGAGTAGGTAACCTTTAACCTTTTAGGGCGAATGTATTCGTACCATAATTGAAAAGGCTAACTTTATGTGGGCTAGGGTATTCGGTCCCCAAGTGTTTCTCCAGAGCTCTACCAAACCATGGTCCATGCACACAATTTGTTTGTCGACCGGGGTCTTCGCAGTTCACTCATTTGGGCAGACATTTCTTTCGACCCTAAAAAACCTCGCTGTCATGGGTGGCTTCCTTGCAGCTAGTCATTTTCAAGCTTGATGAGCCATCCAGGGTTGTCATGTGTTTGCGTTATTACGGTTTGGGATCTTAGGGTCTAGGGTTCAGGACTTGAGGGCTACTTGTGCCGTAGCTCGATGGGCCTTGCCGGGTGGACACTGCTGGTGTCTATCCGCAGAATGCACACCAGTAATTAATATAGAGGCTTAAACAATTTCCAATTCAATACTATTTTTGGGGTTCCTTATTGGAAAGATAGTATAATGGGCCCCGAAACCTTATTCTAATTATTAAGGCCCCAACGTTATATCATAGACCCCTCTTCCAAGTGCCAAGGCTCCCATATCATGCCCTGGTCGTCGTTGTCGTCATAGCAAGCCGCCGGCATGCTCGACCTCGCCCCGGGTTCGTCCATTGTGCCCAAGGTAACTACCTAGACCCACCAAAGTAGGTAAACTAATGGCCCAAAACCTATACAAGGCTATTATTCGACATACTTTCAGGGTCCGGACAGGACCCAGAGTAGGCCCTATTCCCTTTTTCCCTTGTAAGCCCCTGTAAACCAAAACAGGGCGCCGTTTGTAACTCCGAGGTTACTCTTGGGTCTAGGTACTGATCTCTGAAATGAACCCTGCTTCGCAATAGTCCCGTTGTGTATGACGTAACCAGGACACCTCTATGCACTGGATTCTCGAGGTTGGCCTAGAGACACTTGTAAACCCGCAGACCCGAAACCCCACCACCTACAGACCCAGCAGCTTAAAGCAGCCATGAACCGTAAAATTATAGAATCCTTGATTAATAATGCCTCAAAGCCAAGGGCTCAGGATTTAGTTTCCTGAACCCACGAAGTCATGCTTGGAGGTTCATGGGTAGTTTTGAGTGATGTTATACGTAGGGTAACCATAATAAGAATGATTCTATCGATATTAGAGGGGCTTAAATTATAGTTGGAATCCATATTAGGGGACTTCTAACCCACTTACAACTACCCTAAACCCTGAACCCTATAGAACCCTGAAAAAGGAATCCTACTTATAAAGTGGACACTTGCCTCAGGCTGGCCCCCCCGTGCGCCCAGCCGAGATCAAAGGTACGAGACGAGGCTCATCCAAGGGCTCGGCTCGGCATTCCCCATCTTACTTGGAGGTTCATGGGTAGTCATAAGTGGGGTTATAAGTAGGGTAACTATACTTATAACCCATATTGGGGGACTTATAACCCTACTTATAACTACCCTTGAACCTCCAAGTAGGGTACGGGCTTACGGTACAGGGTTTAGGTTCTGAGGTCTAGGGTTTAGGAAATTATATAGGCTTTAGGATTCAGGGGTTTAGGGCCTTAGGGCCTTAGGGGTCTAGGGTGGCTTAGGGTTTAGGACTCCCAGACCCCTGAAAAGTTTCAAATGGTTCTGGAGATTCGGGTCCTTTTCTTCGATCCCCAAAACCTGACCTTTAAACTTGTTGGGTTCTTATCGTTTAGTAGGAATCGGAAAGTTTAACCTTGTATTTCTGTGGCTTATTGGGGTAGTAAGGTTTTAAAGATCCCCAAAATTGTACGGCACTCTTATGAAGGGGCCCGAAAAGGGAAGGGCTTGTCTGATACCGAGAACTGGTCCTAGGACCCAGGGTAGGCCCTTTTCGCCACTTTTTAGGGTTTAGGTTACCTTATAACACCCTTTAAAACAAAAAAGGGCCTTCTTTTCCTGGGTTACTTTTGTTTGGACGGGTTAAGTTTAGTTTTGCAAGGGCATGTGGACCCGTTTTTCAAGTGGGTCAGAACAAGGACGTGTTTTGCAAGGGGTGGCGTGGGTTTCATCGGGTCTTTACAGGTTCAAAAGGTCGGACCTGTTCTTTTGGAGGGTGTATGATTCAGCGTTCTCTGCTGCGAGGTACACACAAAAGACGGATGATGTGTCTCCTTGGTCTTAGAACCCCACTACCTAACCTTTAAACTTTTTGGGTGTTTCTCGTTTAGTAGGAATCGGGAACTTTAGCCTTTCATTTCTGTGGCTTATTGGGGCAGTAAGTGGTAGGGTCCGGAATTGCGGAAAGACAACCCCAGCTTCCTTTGGGGATCTCGGAGACCGTAGTTATGAAGCTCCCGAAAGGGTTAAGATCTTGTGGGGCAGCCCAGAGAGAGCCTTTAGGGCTTTAGGGTTTAGGGCTTTAGGGTTTAGGGCTTTAGGGTTTTAGGTTGTAGGGTTTTAGGTTTCAGGGTTTCAATAGCACCTTAAAACAGGCCCCTATAAGGTACATTCCTTAGCTAAGGGGTACTGGGTGTTTTGGGCAGTAGTAGTAACTACCAAAGCGCGAGGCCCGCCTCCAGACACCTGAGAACCTCGAAGTTGCAGCGTTGTTTTGTAGTGAGCCCCAGACCCTAGGGATCAAAATAGCCCAGCAGCCTTATATAGTATGGTTTTGGGCCCAACAGCCTTAATATATGAGTCCTTAGATCCCTAGGGAGAGGGGAGGATGATAGTCGTTGATTTTCCAACTTTCTGGCTTTAACTAGGACTAGGACCTTCGGGTTCAGGGGTTTTGTGCTGAAGGTATCGTACAGGAAGCAACGAAACTAGCATGCAGGGGTTTGGGAAGAAGCACGGCCCCGGACTTCAAACACGTACGAGACAGAACTAAATCCAAGAACCACATAACTATTTCTGCACGAGCAGCCAAACAAACAAATCTAGACCCTCCAGAAGGCCAGACGTGCACGGTCAACACAACTCTAAGAACAAGACCAATACAACAGCTGCATCACACAAGAGTTAAATTCGAAGCCTTCGACAAGGCGAAACAGCAACCTGAACAAGCCCGCACCAAAACAACAACACAGGTACAACACCAAAAAAAAGACGCGACCCCAACAACAAATCACACACGCACACACACACACACACACTCGTGCAATCCTCCCTCTGGACTAATGTAAATCTCAAGAATTGCATTCGTATCATTCAGAGGTGTAGGACTCTAAGAGGATTTAGGCTTTACCTCTGGCCTGAATCAAAACTGCACTCATATGGGGTTTATGGCTTGGCCCCAGTGCCATTCCAATGCAGGTACACAATCTGGCGTCCCAGATTGCATCACAGCACTTCTATCACCGTCTTCGTTGGGCAGTGGATGATAGAAGGCTCACTGCCCCCCTGCAATCTTAATGCAATTCAGCAAACCTTGGCAAACAGGTGTTCCACACACACACCCCGCGAACGGGGTAGCCACTTGTGGCAGAAGCGATGCTTGAAATCTGTGCAAATTTTCTACTTGCAGCACCTGAGCTGTCAATCGAATAGTGAAAATAGGCATTGCTTGGCATCCCAATAATTGGGTATGCACCTTACATGCTGTTAATGAAAACGGCCAGTGAAAAGACTGGCAAGACTAATTACATGCAAAAAATTGGCTTTCATGGAGAGACATCTCGCCGTCTTTTGCGAGGCGACTGGGAACACGAAGTATTGTTCTCAGAAATGGTAGTCGTCTCAGTCGATGCTGGGTTTTGGTCCCAGAGCTTATCCGCAGCAAGGCGATTTTGGATCCACTGCTGTGTGGCAGGGAACCACGTTTTCCACCACCGGTCTTGACCATCGGTTGCCGTGCTTTTGGACCAGTAAAAACGCCATGAAATCTGCGGAGAACGAGATCGGCTCCGGTCTGACATGATGTACTGAGTACACTCCACTGAAAGCCACAGACTACGGAGGTATTTCATCAGTGAAATCGTTGGAAACAAAGATCTTCGACGTTCAGCCGTGATTTTTCAGCGTCGCCATCAGATGATTATGGCATATCAGCCAGGGGTGAAATAACACGAAACACTCGCAAATCGGAAATAAGAGTAGAGCTCACTCGGAATCGATCTTCTCGACCGGTGCAGAGCCAATCAAAAAAGATGGCTTTCTGTTGGGATTGTAGCAGCAATTGCCGAAAAGCGATGTACAGTGTTCCTTTATAGAGATAAAGGACAGATCGAAAGAAGACTCGGTTGACCGCCCCATAAAAGGTGATCTGTGGCATTGGTGCCGTGTTGTACATTATGGGTACATAGAGTACATTGGGCCAGCCAGGTGGCTGTGCTGGGCACTCCCTTTGTACAAAATGTTCGCGAATGGACCCGTAATTGAGGCTGCCTAGTGCAAGTGAAGTATCGGCAGGTAAAACTGAGCGAAAGCGTTGACGAATGCGATCAGAAATGACACGAGCCGCACTGTCCGGATACGGCTCTTCTGATTCGGAAGAATCATCAAGCTCAAGTTGATCGCGATCTTCTTCGGTCCAAAACGCCGGATTGTAGTAGAAGAAGAAGATGTGCTTTCGCGATGAAACAAATGATACCACTCTTGCCACAATGGCGGGTTCGGACAAAACCAGCGACAAGGCCGACATGTGGCTTTGTAGAGAGAGTGGATTACTGAAGAAAGCCGATGGAGCCTGCAGTCCATGAAAATTGTCGCAGGTTTTCGGCAGGGAATCACTCAAAAGGAAGATCGGCTTTTCTGGCTAACACAACAAAGCTGTAAATGACTTTGCTCTGGAGTGTGAAACTATGTCCCTTCGCCAAATTCATTGGCGATGAGCCTGACTGGACACAGGTGGGCACGCACATAATGGCATGTACACCGAAAACCGCTTCGAGCCATCATTTTGGCTACTCCTGTGCCTTTGTACACCGTGGTGTTGGTCCCCGTAGGGGCAGAGACAGGTTTGCTATTGCAAATGGCATCAAGTACCACGTCCCCAGTGTGAACAACGCGGGGGGTGGTTGGCTCAACTGTAAAAGAGTGTTTCACACTGGCTTGATCCTTGTCCTTTGAAATCTTTTTGGATTTCTTGGATTTATGCTTCTTGCTTTTCTTGCGAGAAGCTTCGTCTTTGGAACTTACCTTCTGCTCACGGGAAGACCGAGCTTCCTCAGGAGGATCAAAAGCAGAATGCCACGAGGACGTTGATGAAACAGGTGATGGCTGCCGATGCTCCGCAGCTTGGTCCATGGCCATTGCACAACCCAACTGCATGGGAGCCAAAAACTTTATATCCTGGCATAGATTTGCATATGCAGCATCTTACAACATTGACCACTGAGCACATGAGGCTGCAGATTCTTTTCTTGCTGTACGAATTAAATCAGCTTGCAGCCGGAGCATTTGAAAAAGCTGTCGCTGCTGCCATGAGGTTCTCTTCCTCCGGTTCCTCAGGCAGCTCTATCTTAGGGGCTTTTGGATTAGCCCATGGGCCCCAGTCGTCATCTGGAGGGCCATCTGCTAGAGCCAAAGTAGGCTCATCTCCGACAGCTTTAACTCTAGTTCTGCGGCGCTGTCTGCTCTGATGCTGAGGGTAGTCAGCTTTGCTTCGTTCTGAAAGAACAAAGACAAAATCAATTCGAGCTGCCGCGAACCGAATTGCCCAGCGTTTGTCCGAAGAACAGCTGTGGACCAGGGCATGAAATCTCGCCAGATTGTTCTCATATCTGGTGCATGCATTCTTGCCCTTAATGTGGTTGCTAGGCAATAAGCCTGCAAAAACCACTCCAGAACAATTCTTGGTTGAGTGGTAACACTTGCAGGCGAGCTGTACAACTCCTGCACCCCAGTTGGGGTTTGTTGTACTTCTGCCGTAGAAAGAAAATGTATCTTCTTGAGGTTCCAGGCCAGCTACACTGTGATCCGTAGGGAGGATCTTGCCTGTAGCCAAAATTCCGGTGGCTCCTTCCCTCGTAGTGGCATGTGCCCATAGATGCCAGTTTTGCTGGGCCAGGGGTGGGCCTGGAAAGCCTGTACACCGAAACCGATATCCGACTACATTTTCTTCCACATCATGAAACATTGAGGCACCTTCTTCGAAGTGCCTCTCATAGTGAAGTCTGGACTGCAAAATGCAGTCCACGAAGCCAAGAAATTCTTCTGTACCGATTGTATTCTGTGGCACAGGCTCCGGAAACAAACTGAGCAAAAACCGAGCACATCGTTGTCTCTCAGGGTCTTTGAGAGATGCGAAGGGGCGCTGGTACTTACGAACCAGTGCAGTCCGGGCTGCATTGCTTCGCAGTGCTTGCCAGGGAGCCGGGAAAGGAGCCGTTAAAAGTTGTTGACGGTAGAAAAGGTATTGACTCAGGGTGGTCATCCCTCCCGGTATATGATCTGTTGCTGAAAATCCCGACAGCTGGACTTCCAGCTGGTCTTCAACATCATTGATGTTGGCAGACATAAGGCTCCGAAAAAACTGATCATCAATCTGTTGCTGGCTCTCCGATGGGGCCAGTTGATTGGAGGCCGTTGACCCTTTCTTGGCCTGCTTTGTGGGCTGGCTTGGGCCCGGAAGATCAGCTGCTGGGACTCGTGCTGTTGGTACCGACTGTTGCGGTGCCTTGTTGGGCCTGGCTAACCTCGGCGGTGTACGAGGTTCAGCTGGCTTTCGCAAATCTGGAGCCGCAAAAGGTGTAGCGACAGGTGGTGACAAAGGCGGCGGTGGTGGAAACCAGTATGCTGACACATTGCCCGGGGGAGCAAATGATGGAGGCGGTGGCACCGAAGGTGGCGGCATGACCTGCCTTGGTGGTGGAACCCAAGGTGCTGGGGCTCGCCAGTTGCCCGGAGGATACATGGGTGTATCCATCTGTGGCCGGGTCCTTCTTGGTGTACGGCTTCGCCGTGGCCTCCGTGAGCGAGAATTTCTTGCACGACGCCTCGAAGGGGATCTGGAGGCATTGTGTGCCCGATGTGATAAGGCTGGTCTCGGCCGCGGTTGAGGATGTATTTCCTCAGCTGGTCCTTGCAATGCAAGAACACGTGGTTGCGGGTTGGATCCTTGGGATTCGCCGCAGAAGAACTGAAAGACGTATGATGCCATAGCTGTGGTACGCAAGGGACAGACTATAAAAGTCGTCGCGAGCCCAGCTTACAGTGTTGAAGATACATGTACACAGCAAACAATACAAACGTCACGCACTGACCACAGAAATCAGAGTTTTGACACTTTCAGGTCAGCATTTCTGCAGGGAAGCCTCTATCTATGTACAATTGGCGAAGTGCCTGCAGTTGAGGTTTGCGACTGCTCGGAGGCCATGCGTACTGTACAATCAAAGCTTTGCGAGATAAATAGCCTGAAATTCGGGTGGACCAACTTCCTGCAGATCGTGGGTTTCTGATTGACCAGGCTTTGTCTGGTTGCAGGTAGGTCACTGTTCTGTTGGCCATGTTGAGCCGGAAGCCCAGAAATTGATGATTCGTAACTTCTTCAAGCTGGATAGTTCCTCCATAAAAGGAGAGGTGTTGAAAATCTTTCATGCATTGGTGCGATAGAAAGTTCTCATCGCACACTACAAGTCGATTGTCAACATATCTGCAGACAAACAGTTCCGATGCTTGGTTGTCAAAGAACCAGCAGATTCCAGGAACTGGTGCCATTCTCTTTGCCAACAAGATTCTCGCTGAATTACCGGAAGACTGCTAAGGACCGGGCTGATTTGGTTACCTATACACGTGCCCCGGTGTTGCCTGAACAATAAGCCCAGAGTGGTGAACACTCCTGCTTGGAAAGAGGTCTGTACAATTGCAGTCAGGTCCGAGACATGAAGAAACCTTATATGTTTGGCTCCCTTTGCCATGGGTTTGCCAGGCCAAGCAGACTCACAATTGGGTTGCTTTTTCAGGGATACCGTAATGTGTGGAGGGTACTCCTGATCTTGATACAGCTGTACAAGCATCGACAACGAATCCAGGATTTGCTGTCTGGGCACAGAATTGAAAAATCCAACGAGATCATCATTAGTTTCAGCGAGATGCACCATAGACGGGGCGCGGCGGAGAAATTGGTGCAACTGCTTCCAAAGTTGGGGAGTGGTTGCTAGGCCCATTGCTTCAGGCCAAACCAAGCGAACCATCAAAAGAATCGCTTGTGCAGCTGCGATCAACAACTTCTTGATACAGCTGTTGGAGTACGATATTATCGTCCTCCCTTTCAAAAATTCTTTCTTGCGTTTGAGAAAGACGAAGCCAACAGGCAAGGTGCCGGAGGCATTGATTCCCCATCTATATCGTCGTTTCAATATGCCGGGAATCTGTTGAAAAACTCTCTGGTTCCAGAGTTCTTGGGAGCCTTCCACAGGCTCGAAAACATCTGGATCCTGCCAGGTCTTCGTGGCAGCTTGAAGGTAGAATTTGGGACAGAAGACCATAAGATGGTTCGGCTCATGGTCTTCGCAATGAACAATGAACTGTCGGTGCAGTAAATCGCGAGCAGCAGAAACATCTCTCCATGTGAGCCGGTTTTCTTGGCCCAGGTGATCGAGGTGTTTGCTCCATTGTTGCTCGAGAAATTGCTGAAACGCTAATTCAACACCCTTAGGAAGACAATGCTTGCGCCGCCAAGATGCAAACAAACGGGTGTTGTGATTGAAAAATTCTCTTTTGGAAGGAAAAAAGGCTGAAGATGCACTACCACTCCCTAGTTTTTCAAAGGAGCGGTGAAGGCTGCCAAGTTGTTCTATGCCTGCTACAACATGGCCTCGAGTGAGGCACTGTTCCGGCAGCAGTTTGGCATAGTAAGTACAAGGGCATGGTGCTTCATCAACAGAATGATTCTGTAACCAATGGTCCCAGTCTTTGAAATTGTGCATGAAGTCCTTGAGAGACTGATGAGGTTGCTCTCTGACTTTGCAAACTGGGAGGTGAAAAGGTATAAGGATCGGCTTGTGTGCCAATACAAGCTTTCGGATCCATCTGGAAACATCTGACCCAAAGCTTGGGGATGCAGTGAATTTCAACTGCAAGCCCAGTGTTGCCAGTGGCCAGGACATGTTTCGGAATTGGCACACACTTTTGAGCACCTTCCTAGCTTTACTTTTGCCAGGTTCTTCTAGGCAGTTGCTCAAGCGAATCAAAGAGTAAATCTCATCTGGAAGGTATCGGTCGCTTCGCAGCTTTTTTGCCTCTTCAAAGGGGGCACGGCTGAAGCATGTAAGATTGAATAGTATCTCCCATGCCGACCTTCTCTTGAGTTGACAAGGAACGGGCTGAAGTTGTCTGTGGAGCTTCTTTCGGAGTTTTCTCCACAGTCTTAACCCGAACCTAGAAGACACACTGTGTCGAACCCTCTTGTTGGGTCTAAAGCCCAATGCACTCCTTTTCAGAAAGGAGGTAATGTACGGGTGATTGAGCTTGGGTTGCCACATCCCAATCAAACAGTGCTCGGTAACCCATGCTTCCTTATAAGTTGAGCATGGAAAAACGAGAAACAAAGTGTACTGCTCAAGACACTGATTGGACACCCAGTATCGGATGGCTAGCTCGGCCTGAGCTTCACCCCCGTTTGCCAGCTTCCTGGCAACTGAGAATCTGTTGGACTCTCTTCGGAAAACAGATTGG
Source organism: Symbiodinium sp. CCMP2592 (assembly GCA_905221615.1). NCBI lineage: Eukaryota > Dinophyceae > Suessiales > Symbiodiniaceae > Symbiodinium > Symbiodinium sp. CCMP2592. Next base: position 2,549,427 of record CAJNDT010000002.1, read on the forward strand.
CTGGTAGAGCCTATGTACATGAATGTGGAAGGCTGCCTGTAATGTTCAATGCTTGAAAAATGGCGCCAATCCACTGCTGTTTTCATGTACACCGCATTTTGTGATTGAAATCTGGGCCACGTGTAGGTGGCTGGGTGTACCCGGAACTGCTGAAGCTTCTGTCGAATGGTCTCAGCATACGAAGACGGAGATCCTTCTTGAAAGTAAAATAGCAACAGAAGATGAAGCAGGCCTTGGGCCCACAATGCAGACTCTTTGTTGAAGCCCGGACAGTGGTGTAAAAAGAACGTCACAGCCTCTCCCAACATACAAATTTGCTGCTTGATTCCTTGTTTGCTTGAAGCAGCAAGATGTTGGCATTGAACTGCTAGTCAAGCAGTTTGAAATTGTGCAACCGCAATCACAGTAGACAAATTCTTGATAGACAGTCTGGATGCCAACTTTGGATCCAGACCAAACTCTTTAGCAGCTGCAACCAGTTGATCTTTAGATGCTTCAGTTTTGAGAAGCTTCTGGACAGTCTGTACATGCTTAACCAGCATTTGATACTTGCCTTTAAACTCTGGCTTGTTCTTGTAAGTGGCTAGCCATTCAGTGACATGGTCATCTGTGGCTCCTCTGGGACGAGTATCCAGCTTTCGTTGCGGATCTTTAAGGAGCTGTTCAGCTTCCATTTGGGATTCCGGCTCAGCAATGGGCATGGCAGGCTTTGCCCGTCGTCCTGAGTCAGGCTCAGGATCCTCAGTCGCCTTCCTTTTCAGAGGGGACATTGCAATGCCATGCGCAGCCAGTTTGGCTTTAGCTTTGGCAAGTTCTTCGGAAGCATCTGGATTTGTTGGAGGCGCTTTGGCCAAAACACAATTCAAAAGTTCTTGAGCAAGCGGTTCCATGAATCGCATTGCTTCCTTGTGCTTGTCTGGTGGAGCCGAAGTATGGCATGCTTTTGCTGCCTCATCGATAGAAACACCACTTTCACGAAGCTTCTTCAACAGTGCTGTGATGAGCACCGATTCTTGGCCGCTTTGAGCCCAGACGATACTCTGGTGCCGTCCTTCTGACAACAATCGAAATGAGAAATCTCCAAGGCCTCGATGGGCAAGCTCAAAGGCACGGATGTCGCTGACATCACGGCCGGCCAGCCCAGCTTTGCGAGACCACTCTGTGGGTTGAACCAACTTATGCAGCACATGAGCACCTTTGCCCAAAGGGGTCTTGTCATAGTGCTGGTCATCAGAAACAAAAGAAGACGGCAAAGAAAAAGTTTGATACGTGGGGCTGGCTACACATTCCCACGACTTCTCTGAGTATTTGGAGTCCCATTTGTCTTCTTTGCTCCATCGATTCCATTGCTGTCGGTTGTCCCAGCTGCTGCTGGAGTCGCTGTTAGACCATGATGACCAGGAGGCCATGGCGAGATCAGTTGTCCAGGGGAGAACAGTTGCTTGATCAGACTGACGGCTGTTTTGGGAACGAAAGGGCATCAGTCCTGTCTGCAACTGGGCAATCAAGCCCTAAACTGCATATGATTGCTCCGTAGAGCATTTTCGATCTTTAGAGACCAAGAGGTCTTGTTTTGTCATTAAGCCGATCAGGGCTTGGACCGATCAGGGTCTTGTGGTTATGACTGGGCCGATCAGGGCCAGGCAGTAGGCTACCCTACCGTAGACGACACGATCGACGAAAGCCGTCTAGAGCACACTCGTGCAATCCTCCCTCTGGACTAATGTAAATCTCAAGAATTGCATTCGTATCATTCAGAGGTGTAGGACTCTAAGAGGATTTAGGCTTTACCTCTGGCCTGAATCAAAACTGCACTCATATGGGGTTTATGGCTTGGCCCCAGTGCCATTCCAATGCAGGTACACAATCTGGCGTCCCAGATTGCATCACAGCACTTCTATCACCGTCTTCGTTGGGCAGTGGATGATAGAAGGCTCACTGCCCCCCTGCAATCTTAATGCAATTCAGCAAACCTTGGCAAACAGGTGTTCCACACACACACACACACACACACACACACACACACACACACACACACACACACACACACACGCACACACAAAAACGCCTGCAACCTCGTGCAAAGCGGCAAACAGATCGTGCGGAAGCCTTGAAGAGACCGAGAAACAGTTTGTTAAACATTCATGTGGATGGTTGTCGAAATTATGGTCCCTTTCTGGGTTCCTATAATTTGGTTTAGGGTACCCAAAAAGGGACCGACCTTAACTTTGACAACCGTCCATATAAGGAGAAATATCATGGGTAGCCGAGCTGCCTAAGCCCTAGTCTCCAAACCTCATAACCCTAGAGCACATGACCCAAACCCTGGACCGTGATAATGTAGGAACCTGATTAAGAAACCTTGGGCCTTTATTCGGCCTCCTTTGAACGGGTCTATAAGGGTTACTATAAGGGATCTATACGGGTCCTATAACAATGTAGGAACCTGATTAAGAAACCGTGGGCATTTATTAGGGCTCCGTTTTTTTGAATTTTACTATTTTGGGGTTACAGGCCCAGGGTTTCTTAATCAGGACCCTGCATTTCATTAGATGTCCTTACTGAACCCTTATGGTAAGCCTTATAGTAACACTTTAAAGAAAGCCCTATAAACCCCAGATCCCTAAACTCTGAGCAAACCCTTGAAGGAAATGTTCAATGAACCCTATAGACCCTTAATATCATCCTTAAAGGAATCCTTTTCAGGACCCCCCTTCAGGAACCCCCTTCGGGAATCCCTTTAAGGAAGCCTTTACCCTAAGCCTGGGACCCCTAAACCCTAAACCCTACACCCTACCCTTTAAGGAACCCCCTTAAGGAGCCCCTTTAAAGAGCCCAACCCTAAACCCCATACCCCAAAACCCTAAACCAAAACCTTAAACCCTGTAAAGATTTTCTTTATAGGAACACCCTTTTTCCAAGGAACCCCCTGTACCTAGACCCGCCAACTACCCTCCAATATTCCCCAAAGACCCACTATTCAGGACCCTCCATTAAAGAGCCATTGCGGGGTCCCTGGTAAGGAACCCTTTAAGGCACCCTTTATAGTAAACCCCATAAAGTTGGAAACCGGATTAAGGCCAAATAGTGCTGGGATTCCCTATACATTACTCTTGAGGATCGAGGCTATGGGGTTTCCAACTTTTGGGCTTCTACTATAAGGAGCCCCGCCGTAGAGGTCGGAGCTGCCGAAGGCAGAGCTCAGCCGGCCCACTCTTCTAAGCGGGAACCTTAAGGTGGCCTCGAAAGGCCGGGAGAAGCGGGTTAGGGCTTCATGGGGGCTTATAGGGGTTTACAAGGGGTTATAGGGGTTTATAAGGGTTTTTAGTGGTTTATAGGGGTTTAGGGATTACCTGGACCCTAAGGAACCTACCTTTTTCGGGCCCCGTGATATGATTTCTTTATATAAGTCCCTAAAAAAGGTAGGTTATTTGGGATCAAGGTAGGGCTTAATGGGCTTATACTAGGATGCCCAGTAGTACCCTCATTCCCTTTTTGTAGTCCTAGGTTCCCTATCAAGTTACCCAATACCAAAAAGGGAGCCCTATTTATTCCTAGGTTACTGGGCATCCTAGTGTAGGGCTTATAGACTTTATGGGGCTTCTAGGGTTTGGGGCTTATAGGGTTGATGTAGGGACTCACAGACTCCTAATCCCTTTAAGTAAGGAATATACAAAAAAAAATCACATCAGGGTTCGAAATTATAGTTTATAAGGTATATTCCTTAATGAAGAGGGCTTTTGCAGCCTCTCTGGGGGACCGGGGGGGGGGGACTTCCGGGCTTTCCTTTAAAGGGATCTATATTAGGGGTTTAGGGTTTGGGGTTTTGGGGGGTTCAGGGCTCAGAGTTTAGGGGTTTGGGGGTTTCAGGGTTTAGGGTTTAGGGTTATTTGGGTGTTTCAGGGTTTAGGGTTTAGGGTTATTTGGGGGTTTCAGGGTTAGAAGGTAGGACTATACCAGTTTGGGGGCTTGGGGTGCTTAGGGCTTTAGGGTTTTTTTTGGGGGTTGAGGGGTTTAGGGTTGAGGGGTTTAGGGGGGATTGAGGGGTTGGTGGGTTTACGGGGTTCCAAAGGGGCTGCACCGTTAAGAATCCAGCTTTTGATTTCACGGTTCAGGACGTTTCTGTTTCAGGGTTAGGTGTTTCGTGCTTAGGTGCTTTCCTCTTAGCTTGAAAGGGCGTGGAGCTGACTGTGTTATCTGCCCAGGGTTTAAGGTGCTATGCAGGCCCTATGTGTGCTTTATGCGGATGTTGGAGTGTAATATATCGCAGCACATGTTAACTGTTTAGTGTTGATTCTTGAAACTCATCTCCTCTTAATTAGTGCTTGGAGCTTAGTGACCGGCTTAGTGGAGCACTTTAACCTTCCATCTGTAATCGCCTCCTTTACGAGGCAGAACTGTGACACAAGTGAAAGAACGAAACTGCAGCAGCATCAAAATGCACGAGGTATGGGTTCTACTTCTACAGGAGCTGGGAATTTGAGTTGTAAGAAATGCCAGGTCTGCCAACTGAGATAGATCGCACGAGCTCACATCGCAGGAAGTAGCGATGCCAAGGCAGAACACATGAGCCGTTTCAAGATCCAAAAGTTTCATAATATTGCGACATGTTGCGACTCAAAGCAGTATCGACAAACACATAGCCGAACCATTGCGTGTCACGTCGTCAGGGCTTTGACTATCAGATCCTGGGAAATCCTGTAGACGGCAAATCTCCAGATCCTGCAATCCCGCTCCAGTTTCAGGACGCCGCCTGACTCTACCCGAGATCTTGGCGAAACCTGGCGCAGAGCCTGCAGCCGTAAAAGTGCGCTGAAGGGTTGAAGAGTATCAGATTAGTGTAGGGGTCTGCATAGATCACCTTGAGTGATCCAATGCTGAAGTGGCAGAGGTCGCTGTGATCCGATCTCTCGAGTAGCCCCAAGGTTACATATGATTCCGTAAAGCAAGGGAGTTTGAGTTACAGCATCTTCGTATAGCCTGCCGTGAAAAGCCTAGGCACTTCCGCAGTGGAGTTAGCCTAAATGTTTCGGGATAAACCCTAGAGTTTAGAGTGTTACCGTTTGGGGCTCAAGAGTTTGGGGTTTCGGTATTTTGGAGTGGTTGCAGTGTTTTTTATCTCGGAGATTTGGTTCATGAGTTGGGTTTGTCGTTGAGGGTTTAGGGTTTAGGTTAGTTTCTGAGTAGCTGAGTAGGTAATCTTTTGGGGTTTGTATAACCCTACAATAATTCAAGAGCTTAACTTTTTTTGGGCTACTCAGCCCTGAGGGTTTAGGGTTCAGGACAACCTGAGGGTTTTAGGGTGTTGTCATTGTTGTTGAATACAAGTGGCAGTCTTTAAGATAGGGAGCGGCTTGGTTCCCAAAACCTTAAACCCTAAACCCTGCTGGTACTATAGGGGTCTTAATAATTACCTACACCATTTGGGGAGGGGGGGTCTTTATTCTACTTATAGTATAACTGGGCCCCAAAACCCTGTTCTAATTATTCAAACCTGTATATTAGGATATTAGGGTTTGAAACTAGGATGTAGGGGGGTGCCTGTGCTACAAGTCGAAATCGGCGATCTCGCTGCACCTAATGGTACCGTGTCCGGTACGGCTCTGGCTGAAAAAGCAGTTGCTACCAGCATTACTGGTTCTGCAACGACTTGCATGTTATCTGCCCATCCCCGTGATGTCCTGTACCATAGTTTTTGCTGGGATGACTTAAGCGATGCAATGTTCGTTTTGCCGACAACACGAAGACTCCCGCATCTCATGGGGATCGCTTAGAACTCGGAACCCTCGTTTGGGGCGCTGTTTTCTAAATCGAGACGTCTTCTGGGACTTGCCAGCGGTGCCAGGCTTCACTACTGTATAGTCCTTCATGGCTACGATGTCCCGAGCATGTCCCCCAAAACCGATGATGGTCCCCACCCGTAGACAAAGACATACTAAGACCATAAACCCTGGAGGATCCCTGACGTTCCATGAGCTGAAGGTTCAGGGTTTAGGGTTGATAATACATCCATCAAGCTGTCGAGTTACACTTGCTCTGCCCGTATTTCGAAAAAGCGGTTTCTTCTCGGGTTGAAGGGTAAGTTTGCATGCATGGTCCTCCCACACCCTAAATGCACAGTAAAGAGTGCTGAAGCATGTGGAGCTTTGCGTACAGGGGTTCTTAAATGGAGCAATATCGGGGCCCCAATAACTAGGACCTAGAGTAGGCCCTTATTCTTTTTTTTCGAGTTCAGGCTCGCTTATAACCCCCTTTAAACCGAAAAGGGCACCCTTTTTATTCCTAGGTTACTCTTAGGTCTAGGAGTAGTAGGGTTGTAAACCCTAAACCCTAAGGCCTCAATAGGCTAGACTATCCAGGCGACGAGTCCTTAGGGTTCCTTCTGCTGATTACTGTGTACCATGCGACGAAACCCCATGCGACAGTTGATGATATAAGTCCTGCATTACCAATAAGAAGGAGTATACCATCAATCCTATAGCTTAGGGTCCTGAAGGTAATGCAGGGTTTATATCATCAGCACTAAAATTTATTTGGCGCCTATGCTATTCAGGCTTAGAGTTTAGAACACACAGGATAGCCAAAATGCGAAGCACAGGCTAATGTTTTGATCCAGGGAAGGACCGCTTGTGGATCAGGATTCAGGGTCAAGTTTAAGCGGTTAGGCTTTGGGGGGCGGCCTTAAAGCCAAGACCCTAAATCGAAACCCTAGAGTAATTATCGGGTTCCCAGCAGGCCGTCTCGCTGCCATTGATTCATTCTGCATGGCTCTGTTTTGCGTGGAGCCACCGCAAATTTCCCGAGGAATCGGGTCTATGGCTGTCCTTTGTATAAGGACCTACCGTCAAGGGGCAGTATTAGTAGCAGTAGCAGCAGCAATAGCAGTAGTAGTTGTAGTAGCAGCAGTAGTAGCGGTAGTAGTGGCCTACGTCGGCTATTCTCGAGCTTGGCAAACTTTCCAACCTTCCGTAGTTGCCAATGCTGCCACAGCGCAGACTGAAGAAGCTAAAGATCCCTTTTTAAGGAGCCCTATAGATCCCTTTAAGGAACCCTATAGCCCTTTAAGGAACCCTAAAGATCCCTTTTTTAAGCAGCCTTCTGAAGTTCCGTGCATCCATACGAGCTTTGGACTGGTGTTGGTTGTGGTACAGTACTTGGAGGGTCGGGGGACTTAGTAAGTAGGTAGCAAGTAGACTTATAAGTACCCTAAAAGGGACCCTAATTGGGGTTATGGCACTTATAAGCCCCGAAAATAACCAGTTACTAAGTCCCCCGACCCTCCAAGTAGTTTAAACGCGAGACTTCAAACCCTGAATCCCCAGGCCGCAACCCCAAGCTTTGCCCTGGATTTGGAAGCAGCTTGCCGAGCACGGCAGCATTTGGGAGGGGGCCCGTAGGCTGTCAACGATGCTGTGGCACGGAAGCTTTTTGCCATGTGCACTTCTCCACGAGTCGCCGTTTCAAGGCGACACTGGGTAGTAGAGGGGCGACTCAGCCCTCTTGAGCTAGAAAATTGAAGTCTAGAAAGAAGTCTCTTGGATCTGTGGGCAGGTTGGACCATTGTGCAGGTGCCTTCGAGGCTAGACTCAGTAGCTGAACAAGCAATTATACCTCATTCAACGGTGTAGGATAATCTGACCTTTTCTATATACGCCTCATTAAACTGTGTAGGATAATCTACCCCTTTTTATCTATAGACATGGAACTCTCATGTTTTTTTTGGGGGCTTATGAACCGCCAGCTAAGTGGAGGTCTGTACCTAGGGTCCTGCTGTCCAAAGCCTCGAGAGAAGTTGCAATAATCTTCCAAAAATGCTTTGATTTTGGGTAATCCCGAGCACCTAAATCGTAAATTGCTTCAGTTCAGGTGTGCATGTATGTATGTACGTATGTACGTAAGTATGTATATGTCTATGTTGTATATGTGCATGCGCCTGTAAATATAAATATAAATATATATATATGTTTACATATGTACGTATTATGTGCATGTGTGTGTACATGTGTAGGTGTAGGTGTATATACCTAACGCACAGTTCTATTCAAACAAAGGCACTTCATAGCCTGGAACTCTGCCGGAGTCCAACCACTGCTCGCAAGGGTGCAAGACCCAAATGGTCTTCCCCTACCGGAGCCCCGCGGCACCAACCCTGGAAGGTTATGGACTCGATTTTTACATTATGCTGGGGTTAAGCTTTAGGATTTGGGTTCCCTAAACCCTAAAGCCTACACTAGGATTTAGGGCTCAGGGTTTGTTCCGTAGGGTCCACGGAGTGAGATTGCATTGACGGACAGACACAGCAAGCCAGGGCCGCCTTTTGTAGCATCAAGCTCGCAAGATATGACAGTTTCCGAAAATTAGGTGTACCTTATTTTGGGGTCCTTATAATAAGGGTCCTACTATGTTCGGGTACTATATTGGGGCCCCCCTAATTTTCAGAAACTCCCACATACTTCCCCTGACTAGTCCCCCCTGGCAGTTCCCTCTTTGCGTTTACACTTTTCATGATGGTTTCCGTATCAAAGCTGAAAGTGGATAGGAAGCGTGGCGCCCGCTATGAAGTGGATACTGGGAATCCAAGATGAAGGGTTTGCATGGGCACAGTCTGGCCCAGTCTCAAGGGTTTTCTCAGAAGGGTCGACCCATTCTAGTTGCACGGCTGGTCTCGTCACTGCAATCCTCACAGAATCTCTTGATGACAGTTTTCCGCAAAGTTTTAGAGCAAAGCCGCACAAGTCTTCTTCCGAATGGCCTCAATCTGGATAGCCTAAACCCTAAGTGCTCAATAGCCTAAACAGCTCAGTGCAGATTTTGCATGGAAACAATTTGGCAAGACTGAACCCTAGGGCCCCACAGCATATGATATACAATATAATATGAGCTGAATCTGCATGCGTACATAGTACACAATTATCATGTAGCGGTTAACATGTTGCACATAAACGACACTGGGGAGCCTAGTATAAATTTATATTATATGTAATATTTAGTACGTATTATGTGCCATGCTGTATAATGTATCATATCGTTTTAGATACTACAAATGGGTTTACTGTTGATGGTATACATCCTGCATTGCCTTAAGGACCCTAAAACTATGGGAATTATGGTATATTCCTTGTTCTGGGTAATGCAGGATTTCTATCATCCACCGTATGGTACAAAGGCCCTAGATCTGAAGAGCCTGAGCCCTTGCCGCGACAATCCCCAAAGGCGCAGAACCCGACTTGGAGGGTCGGGGGACTTAGTAAGTAGGTCCCTAAGGGTCCATGTGCCCAAATAGTATATACTTTGGGCCCAGTGTACCTAGAAAAGTGAGTACTTTAAGACCAATGTATGTACTTTTGCACCGAAGGCCGCATCAAACTCTCTAATATAGGAGCCTTAAGAATTACCTATACGGTTTTGGGAGTTCCTTATTTTTCCATTAGAGTATTATGGGCCCGCAAAACCTATTCTAATTATTAAGGCTCCTATACTGTAGTGCCCTTGTAGTATCCATTATAGTAGCCGCTATAGAACCCTATTCCGATTATCTAAAACCCCGAAGCCCTGAAGCCAGGACCTTTCAAGAAGACAAGGACCTAGAGTAGGCCCTTGTCCCCTTTTTTTAGGATGCCCAGTAGTACCCCTATTCCCTTTTTGTCGTCCTAGGTTCCTTATAAAGTTACGCAACACCAAGAAGGGAGCCCTTTTTATTCCTAGGTTACTGGGCATCCTAGTTTTTAGGGATGAGGTTCCTGTATAAGCCCCTTTTAACCAAAAATGGGCACCCTTTTTATTCCTAGGTTACTCCTGGGTCTAGAAGATATGCGGAGGCAGAGAGAGACGGACATCTGTCTGCCCTAATCAGCCAACCCCATGTGGGAGTTTCCGAGAAATGGGCTTACCTTCTATCGGAGATCTATACGGGCTTAAGGGTTTAGGGTAGTTACCTTAGCTTGGGGGTCCTGATCATACGGATCCTACTATTCAGGGTCCTATATTAGGGTCCCCCCATTTTCGGAAACTCCCATGTGGCTCCGGCAGTTCAGGACGTCGGGGCCAAGGATGCGATGCTAAGCCAGCCGCTACTCTCTAGCCGATGACCCCAACCCCCTAACCCTAAACTCTGCTCTTGAGCCGATGACTCTAACCCCCAAATCCTAAACACTAAAACCTTGAACCCCAACCCCAAGGGTCCAAGCACCCAATAATCATATACTCTCCAAAATCCTATTAAATCCTAAATCCGAGTACCTCATTCATTATTGGGTCCTTTGGACCCTTGGGGTAATCCCTAACATGGCCTTCTTGAAGACCCGAGCGGGGGCTTCGGGGAGGTTTCCAGAACTCAAGAGTTTCAGACAACCTTAAGAGCGAGGGTTTAGGGTTTAGGGTTTAGGGGTTTAGGGTTCCGGGTAGTCCTTCAAGGCCCTAGGTTTCAGAGGACCTAGTAGTAGAATAGGCAACCTTTCACCTTTGTTGGGTAGTATAGTCCCTATATAATCCCTACATAACCAAAAAGGTGAACCTTTAGCTCCCCATGAGACCCGACAAGTAGGCGGAGCTTAGAGCGAGTCCTTTTGAGGTCCCCTAAGCCCCCAAGTCCGAAACCCTAAAACCCTAAACCTTAAGCCCCCAACCCCGAAACCCTTAACTCTGAAATCCGAGAGTTTCGGGGTTAAGGGTCTCAGAAAGTTTGAACTTTGTGGGTCCCGGCTGTTGGAGAAGAGAGTCCTAAACCCTGAACCGTACTTGGAGTTTCATGGGTAGTAATAAGTGGGGACAAAAGTAGGGTTCTCTGATATTGCAACTCATGTAAGGGGGAGAGTTATATATATATATATATATATATATAACCCCGCATGTATTGTGGTTTCGATATTCCGAGCCTCTTGGCTCCATGAAGAGAAGACCAGGTCTATGAGCTTTGCCTTTCGGCTTTGCTAAGTGCTGCCTGCTTAGATTTTCACGGGTAAGAATAAGTGGAGTTGTAATTAACAGGTAGGGTTCCTATAAGGGCGTTATAGGGTTTGAGGTCTAGGATAGTTGTAAGTGGGGATATACGTCCGGCAACATGGGTTATAGCTATAGTTACTTTATTTATAACCTCACTTGAAACTAGCCATGCACCTCCAAGCGCCTCAACCACTATCGAAGCCCTGACAGCTGTATGAAACCACAGATCTTGGCGGCTATGCGCAGCCTTGGCGCGACCCTTTACCACTTTCTGTGGGATGCCCTGAGCTATCCGGAACAACTTGGCTTGGTTTATAGCCATCCCCTGCCGACGAAGGACTTGTCTTCCTCCCCGGGACAGAGGCCACAAAAGCATCCAAGAACCAAGTTATCAAGACCTTTCCATATATCCTCACAGAAGTACATAATGCGCCTCAACACAACGAGTCTGAGTTAATAGTAAGTAATTTCATATAACTGAATACACGGAGTATAGCTTAACACAACTCATGCAACCTAAGCCATAAACCCCATACCAGCATCATTCGGATCCCTTATGGCAGCCCTAGATCCGAAGCCTTACATCTCCAAACTCGAATCTCCAAACCCTAAACCCGACAACCCGAAAGTCTTGACCTCTAAAACCGAAGCCGTGCGTAATGGAATGTCTTTCAAAAACCGTCCTCGGCCCTGGTTGAGCCTCTGATCACGCGGAATTCGGCATGGGGAGGTATTGAATGAGAGACGGTATACGGTTTATTAGGATTTAGGGTTTAGGGCTCAGTGCTTAGAGATCAGGGTTTAGGGATCAGGGTTTAGGATTTAGGGTTAAGGGCTCAGGGTTTAGGGATCAGGGTTTCGGGTTTTGCGTTGATGGGCAGTGTTGGGTTTTGGGTGGTTTAGGGTCTAGGACCCAGAGTAGGCCCTTAGTCCCTTTTTTATGGGGTTTAGGTTCCCTTAAAGCCCCCTTTAAACCAAAAAGGGCACCCTTTTTATTGCTAGGTCACTCTTAGGTCTAGGGGTCGCAGTGTGCACACCTTGGTACTGAGGAGCTGCAGCTGGTAAGGCCCATGCTGTGATGTCGAAAAAACCAGGACAATATCCCTCAATTAAGGAATATTCCTTAAATCATCTTAGGGATCCCTAATATAATTTAAGGTATATTCCTTAATTAAGGGATATTGGAGTCTCCGGGGACCCTCCTTGTACCCTCAAATAGGGGTATGTAGTCCCTTAAAGAAGGGGGGCCTTTCGGGCCCAATAGAGGGTAGATGGAGGGTCTACTTGGAGGGTCGGGGGACTTAGTAACTGGTTGTTTTAGAGACTTATAAGCACCATAAACCCAGTTAGGGTCCCTTTTAGGGTACTTACAAGTCTACTTACTACCTACTTACTAAGTCCCCTGACCCTCCAAGTAGGAAGAGTGCAAAGATTTTCGTTTCCTTGGTTGAACGCCAGCCTTGGATAGCTATATTAGGCTGGAACATGCTAGAACATGGCACAGTATGATATTACGTTGTTGCTTGTTATGTTTCGTCATGATGCGATGTTCTCCTGTACTGTACTGTGGCACGCGTTTGCGACTGGTGGCTGAAATCGTTCTCCAAGTCATAATAAGGTCACCTGACTCCCCGAGACTCGAGGTGTTTTGGGGGTTTGGGTTTAGAGGTTTAGCGCTTTGGGTGAAGGGCTAAGGTTTTCAGTTTTGGAGTCCCAAAGGCTCCATGTACCCATATAGTAGTTACTTAGGCCTTAAAGTGCCCATATAGGGACCCCTTTAAGGCCTAAGTACCTACTATATGGGTACATGGAGCCTTAGGGAATTAGGGCTTAACTGCAACCCCAGCCCTACAAGACAGTGGGTTCTGACCCGCTTTGTAAAGCGGCAGATGTCGGCCACTGTTCAGATGGTCGATGGCAATAATAAGCCCTACACCCTACACCCTACCAGGACCCTCCTTGTACCCTCAAATAGGGGTATGTAGTCCCAAATAAGGGGCCTTGATGGTCCAATAGAGGGTAGATGGAGGGTCTAGGTACTTGCAGGTGATCGAAGTTGCGAGTCTCCACTACAATAGTTGTGCCTTGACTTCCCAAGCCCGAAGCCCAAGAACCGTGACCTTGTATCACCTCCCTGCACCCTAAATCTATGACAAGTCCTAGTCCTAAATGTTTAAACTCGGAAGTCCGCCGAAACCACGGAACTCCATTAACGATACAGTGAACGACTGAATCTTGACACCTGACTGCCTACATAAAGACACCAGCCTGAAACCTAAACCCTGCCCCAAAAGGAGCCTGAAAGACCCGAAAGGCACCATGCAAGATCCCAACAAGGACTTATTCAACCCTGTAAGCACTCCAGTACCAGCCCCCTCCAAAAAATCAACAAACCTGCTCTATCACAAACCATAAAGACTAGGACCCAGAGTAGGCCCTTAGTCCTTGTTTTAGGGTGTAGAGTACTCTTTAAACCAAAAAGGGCTCCCTTTCTATTCCTAGGATACTCTTAGTTAGGTCTAGGAAATAAAGAGCCACCTGAAACCCTAAACCCTGAACCCTAAACCGGAACCCCCGAAACCCTATAAACTCCTTGAGGCGCGATTGGCAAATTGGCAGCTCCCTCGCCGGCGCCAGGGAAAGGAAGGGTCCCTGGTAAGGGCTTGTGGGTTCCTTTACAAGTAGTAGGGTTTAAAGTTTAGGATTTAAGGTTTAAGTAGTACAGGGGCCGTCATGATTACGAGAGGGTTCCTTCCAGGGCTTGCAAAAGTGATGTGGGATACGGGTTGGCCAATATGGATTCCTTTGAGGCTTCGCTTGAGGGTTCCGTTAAGGATTCCTCGCTCTGTTGGTTGCACAAAGCTTGCGACAAAATTACGGTATCTTTCGATGTGCAGGACGAATATGTGCTAGGGGCAGGGGGAGCCGGACACTTTCTGCAAGGCTCTTGGCTTCCGTTTTGCTTCGTGCAGAACCTTCACGGTTTGGGCCCACAATTCCTAAACCCTACTTGGAGGTTCATGGGTAGTTGCCAGTAGGGTTGAAAGTCCCCGAATATAGTTATAGCTGGAGGTACCCTGCGTAGAACCCACTTCTAACTCCAAGTACATCAAAGCTGTCCGGAGATGCTGCGCTTCTGGTATAGGGTTTAGGGTTTAGGACAATGTGCTTCTCCATGGAATTCGGAGCTTACGAGCAGACAAAACGTGTAATTAGTTCAGGCCTTGGCTGTGGGGTGTATAACATATCGGGATCTGGCATCTAGTTTTCTGTGTTGTTTAGGTCGCTGGTATCCCTGGATGATGTGCATCCAAGTTAACCGTAAACCCGAATGCTGACCCGGTTGCCCCACCTTCGCACTCCTTAGGGTCCTAAGTGCCTATATGGTAGAATGTAGGTTCTATATCGGGCTCCCTTGCAAGAACCCTTACAGGATCCCCTTCATAAGAACCCTTAAAGGGGCCATGATAGGAACCCTTATTAGATTCCAGGAACCCTTATCGGATCCCTTAAAGGAACCCTAAAGGGACCATCAGAGGAACCCTTATAAGATTCCAGGAACCCTTATCGGATCCCTTTAAGGAACCCTAAAGGGGCCATGATAGGAACCCTTATAAGATTCCAGGAACTCTTATCGGATCCCTTAAAGGAACCCTAAAGGGACCATCATAGGTACTTAAAACCCTGTGGGCATGGCGAGGTCAACTGCGCGTTGCCTTTATCTTGGGCTCCCTCCAGGCGGGGATGAGGTCGTGTTTTGAGGGTTACCCCCAAAAGAGTCAGAGTATACCTTGCCTATTTAGGCTAATAATGCCACCGCCAACCCATTATATGATCATTCCTAGAAGCCGTAGATCTGAAACCGTGAGTTTCAGAGTTACCGGCGCTACGTCGCAGCATTCGGAACAAGCGGACACCCAAAAAGGGAGCACCAGCCCCCAAGAAACCCCAGAAAACCCCAAACCCTAAACTTTGGTTAGTACGGAATGGAAGAATGGTAGTAATAGTAGTTATAATTGTACCCCATTCCTCCATTCCCTACTAACCCAAGGTAAGTAAAGCTCAGATCCTGAATCTTGCGGAGGCCGCTGCACTGCTACGAAGGAAGGCTCAGCTACGGGCGCGAGCCGCCGCAGTGCCGGCGGCCTTGAGTTCGAAATCCGAGAATGGAGGGCCCTCAACCCTAAACCCTGAACCCTAAACCCTTTAAAAAAAAAAAAATCCTAAACCATAAACCCTAAACCCTAAAAACCCTGAACCCTGAACCCTAAACCCTAAAAACCTGGAACCCTAAGCTCTAAACCCTAAGCCCTAAACCTTAGAAGGGGCCCCCACCCGGTATTAGTGACGATAAGGATTATATTAGGGCCCTATTCTACCACTATTACAAGGTGGGGGCCCCTTCTAACCTAAACCCAATAAACCTAACCCCTAAAAACCCTGAACCCTAAACCCTAAAGCCATTCTTGAAGTTTAGCGCTTTTCCAAAATCCCCTACTAATCCCAGACCTCAAGTCGGAGGTTTCCGAGAAGTTGTGAGAATTCCACTCTGGTGGTAAGGTTCCTCCATAAGGGCCCAGTTCAGGATTCCTTAAATTTAAGGGTTCCTTTACGTATTCCTTTAACCTCCTAGTAGAGTAGGTAACCTTTAACCTTTTTTGGGGTAGTATAGTCCCTAGATATTCCCTCTATAACCAAAAAGGTTAACCTTTAGTTCCCCATGATACCCGACAAGTAGGTCAAGGGGTTCTTTTGCGGGTTTTTTTTGCAAAGTTGCTGGGTCCGACTCCACCAAGGCTCCTGGGTGGCGCTTTCATCGTCTTAGTAGCTGAATTAGGGTTGAAGTTTTAGGGTTTTGGGGTTTAGGGTCTAGGTTGTTTTTGAGAGAAGGGGGCGGGTAAATTGGAAGTGGAACACCTTAAACTTTTGGAGGTGAGTTGTACCCGTACAGACTACAGACCTGAAAGGTTAAACTCGTTTGAGCTGAGAAACATTGGGAACTTTGTCCCTGTTCTCAGGAAGAACTGCTGTGTTGGCTTCGGGGCTCTGAGTCTCATGACCCAGGGTCACGTCCATGATGACTACTATGATGGTGTGTGATGATGGGGAATGTGGATGGGGATGGTGATGGTGGTTATGATGATGGTGATGGTGGCCAGGATAATCTTGCTGATAATGCTGTTGCTGTTGATGATCATGACGACAATGATGATGATTATGCTGCTGATGATGATGGCGGTTACCATTGATATTAATGCCAAGACTACCAACACTACTATGGCTACTCGTATTCACAACAATGACAACCTTTGTCGAAGTAGAACGTAACAGCAGCAGTAATCGTAGCGTTAGAGTAGTAGCGGTAGCGGTAGTGGTAGTGTTAGCGGCATTGGTAGTGGTAGTGGTAGTGGTAGTGGTAGTAGTAGTAGTAGTAGTAGTAGTAGTAGTAGTAGTAGTAGTCATGTGGAGGTTCGTTTACTGGACGGCCCCCCCCCCCCCCAACCAAAAAGTTTTGGTCTCTTTAATTTGTAACCGGTCAGGGGTCTGAGTGGCAGGGAATTGGGAATTGGGCGGTGCCGGGGTTTGGGGGCTGGCTTGGGTGCAGGGTCTGCGGTGTGCGCGAATGCGGGGTCGGGGGGGTCTGGGGATCACCAAATGCTGGAAACCAAGCCCCGATCACTCCAAGATAACTACCAAAACTAAAAACCCTTCATTTTGAACACTTTTGCCTCCGCAACCTACACTCCCACACTCCCACCCACAATCGACCACGTCTGAAGCTTGGTGCGGTACAATAATAGTACAGTAGTACAAAAGTAGTACAGTAGAAATAATACAGTAGTAGTACAGTAGTAGTAGTAGTAGTAGTACAATAAAAGTGCAGTAGTACAAAAGTAATACAACAGTAGTACAATAGTAGTACAGCAGTATACAGTAGTACAATAGTAGTACAGTAATAGTACAGTAGTAGCACAATAGTAGTACAGTAGTAGTACAGTAGTAGTACGATAATAGTACCGTAGTACAATAATAGTGCAGTAGTACAATAGAAATACAACAGTAGTACAGTGGTAGTACAATAGTAGTACAGTAATAGTACAGTAGTAGTACAATAGTAGTACAGTAGTACACTAGTAGTACAACAGTAGTACAGTAGTACAGTAGTAGTACAGTAATAGTACAGAAATAGTACCAATAAGCAAAGCATAAATCCAGTGAGCACATTCCCCCCAATAAGCAAAGCATAAGCCAGCGCCTGAAACCCTAAACCCTAACAACCGGTGAACCCTGAACTATACACCCTAACAAACCCTAAACCCTAACGAATCCTAAACTCTTAAACCCTAACAAACCCTAAACCGTAAACCCTTCCCAAAGGGGGGTCAGTCCAGATTCGACCCAGAATTGTTTTTTTATACAAACTGTAGTACTGGAGAGGCCTTTTTCGAGCAAGGGTCCAATTCCCAATTCGGCGGTTCACCCTAGCAGCCCCCCCAATAAGCAAGGCATACAGTAGCAGTACAATAGTACAATAGTAGTACAGTAGTAGTACAGATTTCATTCCTGACGCCCCAATAAGCGAAACACTTCTGCAAGAGATTCTCGGGCTTCAGGGCCAGGGTTTTAGGGTTTGGGTGGGGGCTTCAGGTCGTGGCTGCCTTAAGACTGACCATCAGCAGACAGCACAGCCACACCCCCCCAAAATCCCCCCAGCCAAAAAAACCGCCTGAATTAGACCGCCCAAATTTTTGGTACCGGTTCGAGAAAACGCATTAATTAAACCTATGTTCCTAAACGGACCTCCACATAGTAGTAGTAGTAGTAGTAGTAGTAGTAGTAGTAGTAGTAGTAGTAGTAGTAGTAGGTAGTAGGTAGTAGGTAGTAGGTAGTAGGTAGTAGGTAGTAGGTAGTAGGTAGTAGGTAGTAGCTAGTAGGTAGCAGGTAGTAGGTAGTAGGTCGTAGGTCGTAGGTCGTAGGTCGTAGGTCGTAGGTCGTAGGTCGTAGGTCGTAGGTCGTAGGTCGTAGGTCGTAGGTCGTAGGTCGTAGGTCGTAGGTCGTAGGTAGTAGGTAGTAGCAGTAGTAGCAGCAGTAGCAGCAGTAGCAGCAGTAGCAGCAGTAGCAGCAGTAGCAGCAGTAGTAGTAGCAGTAGTAGCAGTAGTAGTAGTAGTAGTAGTAGTAGTAGTAGTAGTAGTAGTAGTAGTAGTAGTAGTAGTAGTAGTGTAGTAGTCGTAGTAGTAGCAGCAGTAGTAGTAGTAGTAGTACTAGAAGCAGCAGTAGCAGTAGTAGGAATAGCAATCGTCGTCGCCGTCACCGTGGTTTTAGCAGTGTGGTAGTAGACATCGTCGTCATCCATGGCTCCAGATGTTTTGACCTGACTCATGCCTTTTGCAGCGCTTTGCTCGGTCCGAGGTTAGACGAGGAGGAGGAGGAAGACGACCTGCAGGAGGAAGATGCCGACGACGGCGACGACTATGACGACGACTATGATGACTATGAGGCGCGGGTGTTCGATGGTTGTTCTTGCAAGGAGGCTGTGCCAATGCCTACCAGTCCTATTCGGCTGCCTGAAACCCTAGTCTGACTGCTAGGGTCCCTATTTAATTAATTATGTTCAAAGCCCATAAAGCCCTTATAGGAGCCTTCAAGGAAGCCGAAACTCCCCTTATTATGGCTCCAAGATGAAACCTGATAGAGCCCTCAAAGAAACCCAAAACATCCCTTTTCAAGGCTCTCCACGATGAAACCCTGTTTATGATACCTCTGCTAGAGTAGGTCGGAGGATCTCATTCGCACCTCCATGGGACCAGACCGAACTTGAGCTCAATCCTTCAGCCGAAACCTGGGCATCCTCCCAGTCTCTTGGTAGTAGAAGTAGTAGCAGTCATCGTCGCCGTGGTAGTGGTAGTGAGCGGTAGTGGTAGTTGCAGTTGTAGTAGAAATAGTCGTAGTCGTAGTAGTAGCTTCAGCTTTTCGCGGCTGTTTCATTAGACTTTTTGGGCTTGCCAACAAAAATGAATTCCTTTTCATGGCCTCAGGGAAAGCCCGACACTCGAAACTCTACACTCCGTTCCTGCTCTGTTGGGATCTTTTGGCCGGGGCTTAGAGAGCTTTTTGTGCGGGTTTACGAAATGAACTTGTCGGAGATGTTGCTGCTTGTTTCTTTTGCTTTCCGAAACGGTTTATCTTCCGCTGTCGATTGTTTAGAGCTTGCGGTCTAGGACACTAGTCTGAGGGCTTAGCAGGATCGGTTTCGGGCTTTCAGCGGTGGTATACATTGCAGACTAACACCCTACACTCAAAGCCGTCAACCGCAAGCCCCAAACAAACCCTGTTCAAACTCTAGTCTAAACCGAAAATCGAACCTTGAAAGAACGGCCCTAAACCCCTAAGCCCTAAACCCCTAAACCTTAAACCCTACTTGAAGGTTCATGGGTAGTTATGAATGGGGTTAATTATAAGTAGGGTAACTATACTTATAACCCCTGTTAAGGGACGTATAACCCTACTTAAAACTACCCATGAACCTCCAAGTACACCCTAAACCCTACACCCTCCCATAGATCCGCAAGGACGATCCGAACTACGAGGGACCCTGGCAGCCTCTTGGCCGAACTCGTTCTCTTGAAGCTGCCTTTCCACTTAATACGGGGGCCTATAATAGTTACCTACACTATTTTGGGGGTTCCTTATTATCATTACAGTATAATGCTCCCCCAAAACCTTACTTATTCTAGTTATTAAGGCCCGTATATTAAGGAGCTTCGGGATTAGGGCAGGGTTTAGTGTTTGGGATGTAGGGTTTAGAGATGTTGAAAAGGGTTTAGGGCTTAGGGGTTAGGGTTTAGTGTTTGGGATTTAGGGTTTAGGGTTTAGGGATTTTGGAAAGGGTTTAGGGGTTAGGCCTGGACTCAAAGAAGGGCCCTGAGGGTGGGATGAAGCGGGGCCATCCCCAAATACAAGTCCTTATATAAGGGATCCTGAATTCTGCCTACCTTCATCCCACCTTCTGAGGCCTCCAAGATTTCGTGCAGGGTTTCCGAAATCATAAATATTGCTAGTTCTTTTGAGGTGTCCATAAGCATTAGTGTAAGGGTTCCCATAAGCTTACTAGTTCTTTGAATCTTTCCGTAAGTATTACTATGACGGCGGAGGTTCTTCAGTCGTTCTTGAACTGCGACCTAATAAGAGCCTTAAAAGGGGTTAGGGGTTTGGGTTTGGGTTTCACTGTTTTTTTGGGTTCTGAGATTTACATACTAGGCACTCGCAGGATTTCTATTGGGGCTTCTGACGGATTTTCCCAGCATTGCAATCGTTTTGTAAGCGGCGTGGGGTTTACGAGTTTACGACCGAGTGCACCCGTTTGGGCTTCAGGCTGTTGGCAGCGTTTGTGTTGAGGATCTGAGGATCCGTGGTTTTGTGTTGAGGATCTGAGGATCCGTGGTTTTGTGTTGAGGATCTGAGGATCCATGGTTTTGTGTTGAGGATCTGAGGATCCGTGGTTTTGGGTATGGGGTTTCGAGGTGTACTTCGGGGTTGTGGAATATTGAAGCTCGCGGGCGAATTCATCCGGGCACTCCAGACAGCCCCTACTTGGAGGTTCTTGGTTAGTTATAAGCAGGGTTGTATGTCGTCTAGTATGAGTTCGACTTCTGCATAGCCTGCTTAGAAGCCCATGTACAGCCACCCATGAACCTCCGAGCCCTAAAAAGCCCTAAACCCTGAACCCCGAACGCTGGGATGTCCTCTTCTACAACTACGACTTCTACCTCTACTGGTGTTCTGTTTCATTAAGTTGAGGGCAAAATGCCAGCGCCGCTTTGAAGAAAGAGTGCACATCAACTTTAAAACAGAACTCCGAACTCTAAACCCTAAACCCTGTTAACCCCGTGCCTGGCATCTGTTGAGACCGAGGCACGCCCTCTCCCTCCTGGGGGCCATGCAGGGAGCCCTATGTCGGAGTTGCCGAAAATAGGGGACCCTAATATAGTACCCGAAATAGCAGGATCCTTATTCTAAGGACCCCAAACTCAGGTACCCTAATTTTCGGAAACTCCCATGTATCATTTGGGGTTGGGGGGTTAGGCTGACGGTGAAGGGTGTAGAGTCTAGTCTTGAGGGCGCAGAGCTTGGGGCTTCAACTCGGGCTCCTTGTTCATACCATACGCCACTCCTCCAAAGAAATGAAAATCCCCGACAGGGGCTTGTGTTTTGCAATCCACAAAACTGGTGCGCTAGGGGTTAAGGTTTAGTGGATTACCAGACCGTGTTCTAGTCAGTGAGGCCCCTACATGAAGCTCTTTCTGTCTGCAACCAGAAGCCATCGTTATTCACTTACAACGTAACCTTCCAAGAACCCTCATGGACACACTATTAAAGCTGGAACGTCATTACCGTCAAGCCCTTAAGGTAAAGCAGAGGGAATCCCAGCACTATTCATCCTAAATCTATGTCCCAACTTCCTGGGGTTCACTTATAAGGCTTAGGTCACCTAGGTCCCCCAAAATGGTTTATATTTAATAGTTACCTACTTATAGCTTCACTTATAATTAACTTGTGCTGCTCACCCCAACTTCACCAAAAACCCTCAACCCTTATAGAACGCTTGTAGATCCCTCCAAGGAAGTAGCCATTGCAGGCCCCCGAGCCCCAGAAAAAGCACGAAGCCCTAAACCCTGAACCCCTAAACCACTAGACCCCTAAACCCTACTTGGGGGGGGGTCGGGGAACTTAGTAAGTAGGTAGTAAGTAGACGTATCAGTGCCCTAAAAGGGACCCTAACTGGGGCTCGGATACTTATAAGTCCATAAAAGAACCAGTTTCTAAATCCCCCGAACCTCCAAGTAAACCCTAAACCCTAAAACCTAAACCCCTAAACCCTAAACCCTAAAACCCTAAACCCTAAAGCCTAAACCCTAAACCCTAACCCCTAAACCCTAAAACCCTTAACCCTACAAAGCCCAATGGTGCCAAGCCTCGGCCGAGGCAAGCCAGAAGGCAGTCGCAAGCAGTGTTTGGTTGCACCTTATCCCGAAATAACCTACCTTTTTAAGGACTTGTATATATAAGGACATCATAATAAGGAACCATAAAAAGTTAGGTTCTTCAGGGTTAAGGCAAGGTTTAGGATTTCAGAGTTCGGGTTTTTTGGGGTTTAAACCCTAAACCCACCCCTAAACCCACCCAAAATTCAGGGTCCAGAACCCTAAACCCTAAACCCCTAAACCCCTAAACCCCTAAAACCTAAACCCCTAAACCCTAAACCCAGAACTTGAGCCCTGAACCCTAAACCCCGGGACTTTCGGGCTTCCCGATTGAGGGTTCCCGGGCGCGCAAGGGTTCAGGGGTGTAGGTTTTAAAGGTCTACCTTAAGCCACTCAAAAGTAGATCGAATGTGGGATAGAATCTTAGTGTTCTACTTACTTGTGAAGTTTAGATTCAGGACTAAAGTTGCTGGCTTCACATTGGAGGTTTTGGGCCGGAGCTGCGGGAATGAATAGATCGAAGACGGTGGGGTTTATGCTTTAGGGTTTAGGGATGTAGGGTTCAGGTTTCGGGTTGGCTCGGGTTTACAGTAGAAGCCCAAAAGTTGGAAACCCAATAGCCTCAATCCTTAAGAGTAATGTCTAGGGAATCCTAGCACTATTTGGCCTTAATCCGGTTTCCAACTTTATGGAGTTTACTGTAGGGCTTTTAGGGATGTTCATTTAGGGGTTTCGGGGGCCCTGGCCTTGGTATGTCTATCTGGGTTCCTTTCCCGCGTGTGATGCAGGATAGAAAGTTGGTTTGGGGGCGGGTTTAGGGTTTAGGGTTTAGGGTCCATGCAGCTTTGTTTCTCAGGTTGCTGGTAGGCGAGCAGATGGGGACAAGACCCGGATGAAGAACAATTTGGATAACGACTGCCACGTCAGGTGCCCATGGCAGCAGCAAAATCAACGACAGCACAGAATGCAACACTCAAGCGATACATCATCATCTTTTTCTTCATCACCATCACTTTCATCCGTCATTTTGTCAAAGCCGGCGGCCAACTGAAGCATCCCAATTCTTTTGGTCTCACTTTAAGGTCAAGGGTCTCGGGCATCGGTGCAGAACGAATCGTTTCCTGGGAGCAAGTTGTGTGGATTTTCCAGATTTCGTGCCCTAAAGCAAAGAAGCTACGTCCCCGAGCCAGAGATATGGTTGATGATATAAATTCTGCATTACCCATAATAAGGAATATGCCATAATTCCCATAGTCTAGGGTCCTTAAGGTAATGCAGGATTTATATCATCAACCCTAAACCCTATAGATCCCTTAAAGGAAGCCCTTAAAGGTACCCATATAGATCCCTTTAAAGGAACCCTAGGACCCTAGGGCATAGACCCCTCGGTAACGGTAACGACATCCCTCCCTCACGAGGATCCATCTGCCATCCTCACGTGGATTAAAAATATATGAACCGTTTAGGGTTTAGGGTTTAGGGTTTACAAATTTTCGGAACGGTTTTTCAGTTATGTATTTGTAGTCACTAAATAAACATGACAAAATCAAGGCCAAATGGCAAGGTGGCACTTAGAGTTCTTTGAACCCAAATAAGTGCGAGTACTATTCCTTTGGGTTCCTTATTTTATCATTATAGTATAGTACACCCTAACGCCCTGTTCCTTTGGGTTCCTTATTATATCATTATAGCATAGTACACCCTAAAGCCCTATTCTTTGGGTTCCTGATTATCATTATAGTATAGGACACTCTAAAGTGCCCTATCACGCGCCGGTATCTGCTGCGGACTTGCAGGACAGCAGCATCAGACTTCACAGGCTTCAAAACCCGTCTGCTCAACAGCTGAGTACTACACGATGAGGGTTTAGGGTTTACAGTTTAGGGTTTAGTGTGTATCTATGTATGGATATAGTTCTTTCATTCATCCATCCATCCATCCATTCATGTGTTGATGTATTACTTGTTTATCAGCTTACCTAGTTGTTCATTGGTTTATCTGCATACAGAGCACTTCACAACTAAGAAGGATTAACCTTTGAGGGGCGAGGACTCAGCAGCTCGGCCCACATGCGCCTACTTGGAGGTTCATGGCTAGTTTTAAGTGGGGTCATAAGTCCCCTAATTTAGGTTCTAACTTTAGATTCCCTAGACTTATAACCCCACTTATAACTACCCATGAACCTCCAAGTAGGAAGATTACCTTGCAGCCGCAGGTTCGAGCAGTCGGCGTAGAGCTCAAGAAATCAGGCAAGTTTGGAACCTGAAACACAGTAGGGTTAAGGAGTTAAGGCAGATTCTGGGGGCTACAGGAATCATCTCAGCTGTTTAGCGTTTCGGGTTTAGGGACTCCTTTCAGCCAGAGAGCTGCACAAGATGAGCTCAAACATGAGCATCCATGGCTTGTGGCGTGAGTTGGAGACCGCAGCAGTTTACAATGTCACTGCCTCCGAGGTGCCAAACTGTTGGTCCGTGACCCTTTTGGATTTCCCGGCAACGAACCTGCGTTATTGTTCAGGACTTGATTAGTTTTCTAACGGTGCAACCAAACATTATTGTGTTTTATAGATGTTTTGTTTTTATTATCTGGACTGAAATTAGGTTCCTTACAATTACAAGCATCCTGCAATCTTTGCTATTCTGGTAACTTAAAATCCAAGCTCCTGCGCAAGTACCCAGAACCCTAAACCCCTGAACCGGTACTGCCCCCGCTCTGTAACAGTTGGAGAGTATTCATGATACAACTCTGTATACATATATATATATATATATGCGGATATATATATATATATGTGGCAGTACCCAATCTAAACCCCCTAAATCCAAGGAACCTGCGCATGTTCGAAATCCGGGAGACTGGCCAAGGCAAGCTTCTCTTCGATGTGTTCCTTAGATCCCCAACACCGAACCTTTAAACTTTTAGGGTTTAGGGTTTAAAGACCTTAAACTTTGGGTTTAGGGTGTACGGTTTAGGGAAAATTTAGGGATGTATTCATATAGTATGTACATGAGCTTTAAAGTAATCCCCATATGGGTACTTTATGGCCATGGTATATACTACCTAGCTACATGGAGCCTTTGGGTCACCTTTAGGCTTTTTGGGTTCGAAATAGTTTAGTTACTTTTTTGGGTTCTTATAGTTAAGTAGCTTTTTGGGTTCTTACAGTTTAGCAACTTTTTGTGCTCATACAGTCTAGAAAACTTTTTGGGTTCTTATACTTGAGTACTTTTTTGGGTTCTTATAGTCTAGTAACTTTTTGGATTCTTCTAGTTTAGGAGGAATGGGAAAGTTTAACCTTGTATTTCTGTGTAGTAAGGTTCTGTCCCGAAGAGGAGGAGCCTTACCGGCTCGTGCCGCCTGGCTTTTAGGGTTTAGGCTTTAGGGTAAGGGTTTAGGGGTTAGGGGTTACGGGTTAGGGTTCAGGGGTTGGGGTTAAGGGTTTTGGGTTTGCATACGCTTTGGGGTTGAGGGGGGTCCTTTAGAGGCTTCCTCTCAAGGGATTTTTGAAGCATACTAAGTTTACTAGAAGGGGGTTTATAGTGGGTGTAGTATACGGCAAAACGGCCTTTACAATTAAATGTGAATTTGCAGGGTAAACCTATCGATTTAAATGAGAAGTCCTGAGGAAAATCATGGATGCTTATTCCTAACCGCATTGTACTAGCGCTACGCCCTAAAGCCCAAAGCCAACCTAGACCCCCTGATTCCCTGATCGGGCCCAAAAAAGCACATCAGCAAAAATCAGGATAGGGATATACCATATAAATCCCCTCATGATTAAGCCCAATAACCCTATCAAATGCTCATGCTTATGTGCTTGTTAGGTCCATAGCCTGAGTCCAAGGATGGATAACAGGCTGCCCACGCGCATTGTTTGGCACTGTGAGGGCCGAAATCGGCGTACCTGGGATAAGCGTGTGCAGCTCTGGAGCTCTCTGTTAGTTCAGCTGATGTGCGCCTGGCCTCATGAGTTAAGGTTTCAGGTTCAAGGCCTAGGGTTTAGGGTTTTAGGGCTTGCGGTTTAGGTTTTCGGGTATTTTTTAAGGTGGTTTAGGGTAATTAAAACAAGAAAGCTTGAAGAATCACTGACACTATTCTTTAGGGCCTTTGGGTTCCTCGTGTTGGCTATCCTATGGTACACACCCCAGCCCTGATCCATTTTTTAATGGTTGAGGCTCCTTCAGCGCTTGTTATATACAACAACGGCTCTTGCAAGTTATCAAATCGTTGCCGTTTTTTTTACTTGTGCAGAGGAACTTAAGGCAAGTTACCGAAACATTTAAAGCAGGTTGCATGGCACTTACTTACGTGTAGAGGTACATACATACATATATAGATATGTATTGTAGTATATGCGACACATCCCAGGCGAGTTTGAAGGCGGCTCGTTCCAGCTGGTTCTTCGGAAGCTCACAGGTGAAGTGATTTCAAAGGTCGCCATGGATCCTGCTACGAGCTGGGAGGAAGCAAGAATGCTCATGACACCGGGACTCAGAGACCTGCTGAAGAAGGGGAGGAAGCTTGCGTTTGTTTCACCTTTGGGGGACGTCCTGACACGATGTGACGACGAACGACCCGCGGCTGCTGGTTAATAGCATTTTGAAGTTGCAAGCCTCAGCCGAAGCAACAGCATAATCTCCTAATCCCTAAACTTCCTAAACCCCAAACCCTATAAACAGAGAATACATAATACCCTAAACCCCAACTACGCCGTAACCGAAAGCGTGAACTCGAGACCCTCCTAAACCCTAAACCCTGAGCCCCAGGACCCATCGGTGCCATCGTGGGATGTGCTGAGCTGTGCGATCAGCAGCCGGGAAAGAAGCAGAGACTGCAAGGATGACTAGGACCCAGAGTAGGCCCTTATTCCCTGTTTAGGGTTTAGTTTCCCTTATAACACCCTCTAACCCAAAAAGGGCACCCTTTTTATCCCTATGTTACTGTTAGGTCTAGATGAGACAAGCCGAGGAATTCGTCCAACTACGTAATATAGGGGCCTTGAGAAGTAGAATAGTGTCCCTTTTTGAAGGGGCCTGGAGGGGCTACTATAAGGGATAGCATAAGGGTACTAGAATGTAGGGGCCTCAAGAATTAGAGTAGGGTTTTGGGGCCCGACTATACTATAGTTATACTATGGAACCCCCAAAATAGAGTAGGTAATTAGTTAGACCCCTATAGCAGGTTTAGCAGCCAGCTTTTTCAATGTCCGGAACGAACTCAGGTTCACTGATAACCATGTCAGGATTTTGCCGGAGTCGAGTGGATAACATAGTGCCTAGCCCCCTAAACCCTAAGAAGAAATAAGCCAGAATCAGAGACCTAAACCCTAAACCCTAAACCCTAAACCCTAACACTGCGCCATGCCATCCCGACGTCCCAACGGAGTCCGAGAGACTTTGCACCCTGAGCCCTGCAAGTCCTTACTTGGCTCTAGAAAGACTTCACAGCAATGCCCTGAGCCTTCATGTACCTATTACTTGGAGGGTCAGGGGACCTAGTAAGTAGGTAGTAAGTAGACTTATAAGCACCCTAAAAGGGACCCTAACTGGGTTTATGGTGCTTATAAGTCTCTAAAACAACCAGTTACTAAGTCCCCCGACCCTCCAAGTATTATATAGTGAATAAGTACTTAGGTCTGGGCTTGACAACGAAGCACTGTCAATGTCAAATCCGCTGCCATTCTTCTACTGGCTGTTTAACTATGGCCAAAAACATTGAAGGTTCTGTTTCGCTGGGCTGGCTAGGCTTGACTTTACTTCTGATTGAAACTGAATTTCTCCGTCTTGGAGAGCATCCTTGTAGCTGAAATCCTGAAGCATTTCGTACATGGAGGTTTGGTCCATCCTGGATCCTTTTTATATCGTGATTTTTTCCCGGGGAGAAACGTAAAAAAAACAACTAACCGACGGATAATGCAGAACAAACCTCACATGTCACCGGCTGTCTTAAAAGACAGGCCAATCCAGGTTGGATGCCCCACGTGCAAAAAGGTCGCATTTGCAGACATGACCCTTTCTTGCCCGTACAAAGCCTCCTTCGAATCTGATAATAACCTTGTAAGGCCCTTATGAAGTTCCTTATTCCTTGAGTCAGGAGGGCCTCCGGGCCTCATGGGTTCAGGGTTTAGGGCTGAGATATAATATACAATATTAGTAGATGGTACTAATATAATGTACGCTATACTATCAGATCACACTATCTTACTGCAATATACTATACTAACATACTCTACACCAGTAGTAGAACGTACTGTATAAATATAGAATACGATAACTATATGGTCCCTGCTCTGTAGCCTGGAGATCTTGAATCCTGAACCAATCCAGCACCTAAGCGTATCTACATCCACATGCCAGTTAGGGTACATTCTTGGAGTGCATAGAGTTGCAAGGCCAGGGTTAAGCCATTACACCTCAGTGAAGCTAGACCTATAATTTCGATAGAGACAGAGCTAGAGACTTTGAGGGATTTGGGCGACATGTCGCAAACCTGCATGCCTCAAGCTCCCAAACCCCAAACTCTAAACCCTGAACCGCAACAGGGAATGGTGCAAACGTGCATGGGGAAGCACCCGGCTGCAAGATCGCTGAGCCCTACTTAGGGTTTAGGGTTTAGGGTGAAAGATTGAGTGTCTGGGTAGGCCCTGTCGACCGCATCAACCCGGACCGTGGACCCCAAACCCTCCAAGAACCCTTAAATCGAGTGAAAAAAACCTTAAAACCCTGAACCCTAAACCCTAAAACCCTAAACCCTAAACCCGTTAAAAAAAAAAAAAAACCCTAAACCCTAAACCCTGAACCCTAAACCCTAAACCCTGAACCCTGAACCCTGAACCTCAAACCGAGAAGGCTTCGATTGGGTGAGATCAACGTGGGCTCTGCAGTGCAAGCATGCCTGGCTGTGAGGCCATCCCTTTCACTTTGTCAAAGTTGGGGAACATTTTACATTTTATGAGTATTTAAACCCAAAAAGGAATAAAAACGTAATCTTTCCATCCTATCCCAACCATGAACTAGTCAAGGGTTCCTTCGTGGGCTCTTTTGAGGATATTATGCAGGTGCGATTGGGCTCTTTTAAAGGAAACTTGTCGGGTTCTATAATAGGGCTCCCTTTGAAGCTTTAGGGGTTTAGGGCTTTAGGGTTTAGGGTTTAGGGCTGCAGGGTTTAAGGTTGGTGTTTTTTTTGGTTTTATTGCTTTAGCGTTCCGGCTTTATGGTGTTCAGGACTTTCGGGTTTTAGGTTTATAGGTCATAGGGTTAGGGCCTGCGAACGGTTCTATGCGAAGGCTGCAGGGGTTCTATGGTTCGACCTCAATTCCCAGCCTTCAGGCTTTCGCTGGTCTTCAATTTTCGCATGTCAAAGCTTTTGTTCTTTGAAGTGTTGGAGAAATTACTGTAGGTGCCTTCATAATTGAAACAGGTTTTTTAGCGGCTCCTTATCACAGTTACAGTATAACATACCCCCCGAACCCTATTTTAATTATTCAGGGCCCCGCATTAGACGTTCGGTTCACTTCAGCGCGGCGAGCGCTTGACCGCAAGGAATGTATAATTTGGGACTGTCGGGAGGTACGGTTTTGGTGAGAGCTTGGACTCTGTCGCTAGGGCCCTCACTTCGCTTCTTTGTAGACCACGCTGCATGACTCCCCAAAAGCACCCAACCTGCCAAGAACCAAGGACGACTTCACACTTAGAGGTATGATTATGGCCCCTACTATATACCCTATAGAAACCCTCATAGAAGCCCTTTATTGGACCCCTTTTAGGAACCCTATTCTCATTGTTGAGGCCCCTAAATCGCTCCTTCGTTGCACCTCCTCGTTAAGGGTCCACAGGCTTCTCCCCCGAGGGTTTCAGGCAGGATTAGGCTCTCAAATTAGGGTTGATGATATAAATCTGGGGTTCCTTTAAAGGGATCTATAGGGGGAACCTTTAAGGGGTTCCTTTAAGGGATCTATAGGTTTAGGGTTTAGGGATATAAATCCTGCATTACCCATAATAAGGAATCTACCATAGTTCCCATAGTTTAGGGTCCCTAAGGTAATGGAGGGTTTATATCATCAACAGTAGGATGCCCAGTAGTACCCTTATTCCCTTTTGTTGTAGTTCTGGATTTCTTATCAAGTTGCCCAGTACCAAAAAAGGAGCCCTTTGTTACTTACTGGGCACCCTAGCAAAGTTTGAGGGTTTATCGGTCTAGGCTTTGGGCTTGAGGCTTTGTGGGTATGGAGTGTAGCGCTTTATGAGTTTATGGGTAGAGGTTGAGGGCATGCAGTGGTGGGATATTCTGTGTGAGTTTCGAGGGTGATCGTGTCTCCTGGTCGACCCCTGCTGCTATGGTCGATTTGAAGGTGGTGGTGGCCTCGGGAAGCAGTAAGAGGGGAAGGTGGAGGTGGGTGAGGTGTCATCAGCGAGCAGTGGTCGGAAGCCCTAAACCACAGACCCTACACCTCGGAAGTTTCGCCGGGAACCCGGAGTTGCAAATTATAGAAGGGCCCGCGTTTTGGGCTTACGGAGGTCTTTTGTACAAGGCGGGTAGCCTTGACAAAAAGACAATTGGGGGAGTCGAAGGTAATCCTAATTACAGCCGAATTCGGCAGCCGCCTCCCTAACCCCACCCAAAACCCCAAACCCGACAACCATAAACTCAAAGCCCTAGTTGGAGGTTCATGGGTAGTTATAAGTGGTGATATAAGTACCCTAATATGGGTTATAAGTATAGTCACCCTACTTATACCCCCACGTATAACTACCCGTGAACCTTCAAGTAAACTCAGAACGATATAAAGGACCTCGAAGAGTCCGCTGTCCAGCCGTTGGCAGCAAGCCCTGATGCTCTTCAGGCATGGTCGGAGACTGTTACGGTTTAAGGTTTAGGTCTTGGGTTTGGGGTTTAAGGTTTAGGGTTTTGGGGTTTAGGGTTTAGGGTTCAGGGTTTAGGGCTTGGGTGGGTTCAGGGCTTGCCGTTGTGGGTTTATCATAGGAGGCCAAAAGGGTTTTCAGCTTGGGGGGTTCGTAGGAAATAGTGGTTCCCATAATCGGGTTCATATTAAGGAATACCACAAGAATCTTAAACCCCCTCTTTGCACAAGTTGGGGCTCAGAGGCTGAGTTGCTTGGGCAGTTTTGTGCACGGTGCACTTGCAAGCTCGAAGCATCTTCGATTCTTGCTGCAGCCGACCCGACCCAAGAACCAACATCTGGTTAAACATCTCATTATTGTTCTGTTCGGACTATCTTTACTGTTTTGTTTGAATGGTTCTTGTTGTCTTGTTTCGAACGGTTCGTAGCGTCCTTGTTATTACTGTCGTTGTTATGGCCTTAATAAGGACTCAACGAGGGACCCTAATTTTGGCAACCACCCACGGTTTTTCCCCTCGGTCTTTTAGTGAACCACCCATATGCAGGATTGATTGTGTCCAGTGTCAGTGGAAGGGCATTCGGAAGCTTCTTTCACAGATCTATGCCTTGGAAACCGGCGAAGACTCAACACGGCCCCCTTAGCCACCAAACGCTTCAAGCAGCATCCGCCCTGACCTCAGCCGTGTGCACAACGGAATTAGCGATTGCACAGACAGCAGCGGCAGTGGCAACAACATTAGTCATTGGCAGTTGCCACCGCTCCTACTGCCACTTCTGGGAAGACGTCGGCGACGGCGGCGACCACCATCACCACAACCACGCTGCTAACACTAATAATGGCAACAACAACACCAACTGAGCGGCGTTCTAAACTCCGGCTGTGGGAGTTTATATAAACGTTAAGATTTGTCTGGTCCGCGTCAGCTGGGACTCGGTGCGCGTCAGTGCGCGTCAGTGAAACTATAACTTTGCTCATGCGCTAGCTGACGCGTCAGTGGCCTAGAAACGAGTGTTAACTTCTGCCATGTCGTGCTCGTTAGGCGCAGCTCAAGAGTCGTGGAAGCTCTGGGTGATTGGATGAGGCACATATTCTACGACAAGCTTCTTATTTTGTATAATATAGAAATCTTAATGTTTATGTCTATGGGTCTATGAGTGTGCCTTACTACGTCGTATTGCTGCGATACACACTGTTGCGGAACTCGTGAGGCCACGAGGTTTCTCCCCAGGACTCATGCGCTTTCACAGGCGACATGACGCGAGGTTTCATTCACGTATCTCTCAACTTTCCCTCGCGTTCATAAGCGAAACTTGCAAGATACTGTATCTACATGAACACACAGACAAGATCGGAAACTTAAAGGACTACACAGCTTACATCGCAGTCTGTAAGCTTTGCTTATTGGGGGATGTTTGTCCAGACCATGTCCGAGACTTCGCAGTCTGCAAGCTTTGCTTATTGGGGGATCTTTGTCCACACTATGTCCGAGACTTCTCAGTCTGCAAGCTTTGCTTGTTGGGGGATCATGTCCGTATACTACGACTGCTGCTGCTTCTGCAAGAAAGGAACACACCGACATAGCAAGCAAGAACAAGTAGATCCGAAAATTTTGTTTTACATGCAGTAGTGCGCGCTAGCTGCGCGACAGCTTCGCGACAGTGGCGCGTCAGTGAAGGGTCGGTTTGGCCACCCATTCCCCTTCCTTCCCTCAGCCCCGCTCTTCCCGAAGCGAGCTGCTCAAACATCCTAGTGGGGTTGAAGCGTAATGGCTGCCAAAGGCATACGCTGGAACGACCTCACCAAGCAGTACAAGTCCAGTATTGTTAGTTCCGTTTTGAAAACTTTGCTACCGCACATTCACGATGAGTCGGACTTCAAGAATATGATGAAGCATATTCTGGGGAGCATGGCGCGTGAACAACCCGAAGTGAAAGCTTCCGTGGAGTCTTTTTCTGAGAATTTGGACATGCAGTGTATTGTCTCTGTTGTTGGTGGTTTGTCGAGCTTGCGGCAGCAGCATGGTGTACGGAAAGAAAACCGTGTTTCCGGCGAAGCTTTTTCTTGCCGTCCCATACAACCCCGAAACAGCAGTGGTAAAGAAGGACGTGTTCTGGGAATTCCGGGAGTCTGGTTCTGTCTCGGGCTTTAACATCCGTTACGCGGTGATAGTACCGGTGTGCTGCAGCATGGTCTGTTGAGCTTGTCTTGTTTTCGAATCCATAACGTCGTATACTAGAATCTGGGTGACACAGTCCGTTTTGGAGTGTTTTCCTGTGTGTGCGTCCGTAAAGTTGGTTTCAAACTCCGAAAACTGCAATGCGTCAGTGCGCGTCAGTCAACATAGCTGAAAATGTCTGCGCGTCAGCTCCTCTGCAGCGCGCGGCAGCAATGCGACAGATTTGGCGCCAGCTGCACATTTTAGAACAGCATGACCAAAGGGTTTAGACCACCGCACAACTACTACTACTACTACTACTACTACTACTACTACTACTACTACTAATGCCTTTACTTTTACTTCTACTGCTCCTACTACTACCTCTACTACTACTACTACTACCACCACCACCACCACAAAGACTACCACTATCCTGCTGCCGCTGCTACTATAGCTGCTGCTGCTGCTGCTTCCGCCACTGTGGAGCCTGCCTTCTTTCACTGTCACTGACAGTACTTATACCCCGAAAACCTGAACCCTGAAGCCTAAACCCTTAACCCTGAAGCCTAGAACCTAACCCTGAAGCCCAAACCCTAACCCTAAAAAAGGGACTTTCGCTGGACCATGCAGACGGAAAAAGGCCCTCAACAAAAAACAAAAAAAAACTAACCCTAAACCCTAACCCTGAAGCCTAGACCCTAACCCTGAAGCCTAAACGCTAGCCCTAAACCCTAACCCTGAAGCCTAAACCCTAGCCCTAACCCTGAAGCCTACACCCTAGCCCTGTAGCCGAAACCCTAACCCTGAAGCCTAAACCCTACTTGGAGGGTCGGGGGACTCAGTAACTGGTTGTTTTAGGGACTTATAAGTACCATAACCCCATTAGGGTCCCTTTTAGGTTGCTTATAAGTCTACTTACTACCTACTTACTAAGTCCCCCAACCCTCCAAGTAACCCCAGCTCGCAAAACCGGTCCCAGAACCGCCTCGACGAAGCGGGTGCTGCCTGGGGCCATACTTTGCAGTGTAAGCACGATTTGGGTGGTTGTCAAAATTATGGTCCTTTTTGGGGTGCCCTAGATATTAGGTGCCGTACTATAATAGGGACCCAAGAAGGGACCATAATTTTGACAACCAGCCATTTGTGATCCGGGTTTAAGTACGGTTTTCAGCGTTTAGAGTTTAGGGGTTTAGGGCTTAGGGTTCAGGGTTGAGGGCTAGGGTCTAGTACGGTCTAC
Source organism: Symbiodinium sp. CCMP2592 (assembly GCA_905221615.1). NCBI lineage: Eukaryota > Dinophyceae > Suessiales > Symbiodiniaceae > Symbiodinium > Symbiodinium sp. CCMP2592. Next base: position 2,583,606 of record CAJNDT010000002.1, read on the forward strand.
AGCATAGGGTTGAGGGTTTGAGGCTTCGGGTTTTGAGTTCGATGCACAGCTGCAATTCGGCGGTCCTTGTTGCACATGTCGCAAGTCTTCATTCACGGGTTGGTTGTTTGCCCAGAGCCTCCGAAATCCATTAATGAAGGATCATACCTTAAGTCATATTAGGGTTCCTGTTAGAATTCCAGTGATATGTCTTAATTAAGGGGTTTTGGAGTGTCTAGGTGCATAGATGTCACAAAGGTGAGGTTGACATGTCCGGACGCGAGGAAGGACGTTTGAAGCCCCTCCGGGACTGCTTCAGCTCAGTCTTCACAGAGTCGGCTGAGAAGGCCATGGCCCTTGCCAATCAGCTCAGCTGCTTAGTTGCTGGCAAGTGCATGTCCAAGCTTCAGCTCACGGACACGGACTTCAGCAAACAGTTCGATGCTGTCTTCAGGAAGGGCTCGCTGAGCTCAGGAGTGAGCGGCAGCAGCAGCAGAAGCGCTCAAACGAGGTTTGGACGGTGGGCCCTCTGCAGATCCTTACCGGAGTGGTCGCTGCTCAGACGTTCATGAGGAACAAGAACATCGAAGACCAGTGGGTCCTCAAGGGAGCTCTCAGAAATGGCTTCTTGGTCTGGAGGCCAAACCTTGGATGGTCGATGGGAAACAAATGGGCAAGGACACTGACCCCAGATGGATATCCTGTCCATTGTGGATACGCAAATTGCGCCTTTCTGAATTTGCTCCACATTTGCAATCGTTGGTCGGCTTGAAGAGACCGTTCAGCAACCGTGGGCTCGAGGACTGAACCTCAGTGTCGGCAGCAAGAGGTACTAGGAGGATCATGGGACTTAGTAAGTAAGGTTATAAGTAGGTTATAATTAGGATAACCCCACTTAGGGGACTTATAACTTATAACCCTAATTATAACCTACTTACTAAGTCCCAAGATCCTCTAAGTACCCGGGATGCTAGCTCAGAGATCGTTCCCAGCTTCTCCTTGACTTTGCCTGGTCCCGTGCTGCTGAACTAATGTAGGGGCTTCAATAAGGTTCCTGCAAAGGTGTCTATCAGGGCTACTGCTATGATAAGGATAAAATGTAGCGGCCGAAATAGTCACCTATACTATTTCGGGGGTTCCATAATATAATTATCGTATAATGGGCCCCCCCAACCCTTGTTCTAATTATTAAGGCCCCTATAGTGGTTTACTAGGTCTCCAAGTGAGCACCTTTTTCCCTTTGTGTGGTCTTAGGTTCCTGGTAAAAACTACCCAATATCAAAAAGGGAGCCCCTTCCATTCCTAGGTTGCCCGGGATCCTACCCAGAGGCTCCATAACCCCTTAATTAAGGAATACACCCTAAACTATAAAAGGAATCCTAATATGATTTACAGTAAGGGGTATTCCTTACTTTAGGGGGTTTTGGAGTCTCTGGACGGTTTATCAACAGCCATTGATACCTGCTGCTTTTGTCGAGTAGCCTCAGAGTTCGCACTCAGGACCTATAGCCTTTGCAGAATCGCAAGAGTGTGTATTTTGTGTATACGTGTGCAAAATCCAGTCTAGGGTTGAGGATTAGGTCATTCGAGCCTTGGCGCGCTGCAATAAACGGAAAGGAAGTTGGGTTCTTGAATGCTTGACGATTTCGTTTGTAAGCCTTGTTACTTTGCTTTTCTTGTTTCATATCTGGGTTTTCCGCGCCCTAAACCCTCAAACCGCTAATCACAAGCGCTTAACTCTCCAAAGATTCCTTCGCGTTCCTTGGTATCAACAAAATACTAGGACCCAGAGTAGGCCCTTATTCCCTTTTTTAGGGTTTAGTTTCCCTTAAAACACCCTCTAACCCAAAAAGGGCACCCTTTTTATCCCTAGGTTACTCTTAGGTCTAGACAAAATATAATGAACCCCAAACCCTACTCTAAGTACAAGGCTCCTATAGTACGCCTTGTACTTGGAAGGGCAGGGGACTTAGTAAGTAGGTTATAAGCAGGGTTAGAATTGGGGTAACTCCATTTAGTAGGTTATAAGTAGAGTTATAAGCACCCTAAATGGAGTTACCCCAATTATAACCCTGCTTATAACCTACTTACTAAGTCCCCTGCCCTTCCAAGTAGCAACCCTTTGATAGGCCCCCGTTCCAAGAGTCCTTGCAAAGGAATCCCACTCCAAACCCCGAAACCGTAAGCCCTAAACCCCCACCGTAAGCCCTAAACACCCAAACCTTGAAACCCGTACCCCCGAAACCGTAAGCCCTAAACCCCCAATCCTTGAACCCCCCTAATCCCGAAACTGTAAGCCCTATCCCGAAACCGTAAGCCCTGACCACCCAAACCTTGAACCTCCGTGCTCCCGAAGCCGTTTTCTTACCTTTGCTTTGTGGGGAATGGAGGAATGGGGTACAACTATAACTACTATGACCACCATTCTTCCATTCCCTACTTGGAGGGTTGGGGGACTTAGTAAGTAGGTAGTAAGTAGACTTATAAGCATCCTGAAGGGGACCCTAATTGGGGTTATGGTACTTATAAGTCCCTAAAGCAACCAGCTACTAAGTCCCCCGACCCTCCAAGTACTCTAAACCCTAAACCCTAAACCCTAAACCCTTATAGAATCCCTATAGATCCCTTTAAAGGGGCCCTTAAGGAGCCCATTATGTACTAACCAAACGTACGTTTGGGGATTCCGTGAGCACCCTGCCGAGGCCGGATCCCGCTTGCTGTGGCCTCCTCATCTCGGAGTGCGAGCCAGGGCCCCCCAGGGGTTTAGGGTTTAGGGTTTAGAGTTTAGGGGTTTAGGGTTTAGGGTTTAGGGTTTAGGGTTTAGGGTTTAGGGTTTAGGAATTAGGGTTTAGGGTTTAGGGTTTACCTTGACCCTGAATAACCTACCTTTTTAAGGCTCCTTATTATGATTTCCTTATAATATAAGGCCTTGAAAAGGTAGGTCATTCCGGGGGTTCCTGAAAGGGCTCCTTAAAGGGATCATGGGACTTGGGGGTTTAGGGTCCCTTAAAGGGACGGAATTAGGGAATACACCTCATCTCGGAGTGCGAGCCAGAGCCCCAGGGGTTAGGGTTTAGGGTTTTAGGGTTTAGGGTTTAAGGCTTTTTAGGGTTTAAGGGTTTTTAGGGTTTAGGGTTTAAGGGTTTTTAGGGTTTAAGGGCTTTTAGGGTTTAAGGGTTTTTAGGGTTTAAGGGTTTTTAGGGTTTAGGGTTTAGGGTATAGAGTGAATCCCAGAAAGTTGGAACATGGATTTAGGAGGACTAGTGCTAGGATCCCTTATACTTTACCTGAAGGGCATGAGGATGCTAATGTTCCAACGTTCTGGCTTCTACTATAGGGTTTAGGGTTTGGGGTCTTGGCTAGGGGTCGGCGTGATTACAAATACTGTTCCGTAGGGTTCTTCAATGATATCAGACTGTGCCCAAGAAGCACATTCGAATTGCTAAGGCCACTATGTTATTCTGTTGAGGTGGATGGGCAGGAGGGTGGGTGGGTGATTCTTCCATTTGATGTGTCTGTGTCAATCTGTGTCAGTAGACATGCAATGCTATACCTTTGCTTTTTTTAGGGTTCGCGCTTAGGGCGGAAGTTTCTTTGGAATCCTTATTCTTCTGGCGACACCTTCTGTTGGGAGTCCATAAACGGACAGAGACAACACCCCACATAAATCCTGAACCCCGGAACCTTAAACCGTCTCTGAAGCAATGAGGCAGAGAGGCTTGCAAACGGTGGAGGAGGACATCATGAAGAGGCGCAGGGCTGCAAGCAAGACTTCGATGGCGGTTTACGGTCTAGGACTCTTAAGAGATTTTTAGGGATTTAGGCTTTTGGTCTTTGGGAGTTGTAAGCGGCGTAAAGAGTAACAGGTCTAGAAAGTTGGGGATAAAGGTGGATCAGTAGGGAGCCATCTACAACATGTCGAATGTCTGTGAGGATCATGAGTCTGGAGCATCGTAGTCTCATTTTACAGATACTGGAGTCCTAGATTAACAGATTCAAGTTCTGAGGTTAGGGGCTCATTGCTGTCTGGGTTAATGCTCTGACTCTCGGGATGATGACAAGGCTACTGCGCACGCACAACTGTCAAGCACTCCGCACGCAGTCAGAACAGCAAGGAGTTGAAGACTAACAACACAGCTGAGGATATATACATACATACATACATACATACATATATATATATATATATATACTTATGTGTATATATATATATATATATATATATATATGCTCACCCCCCCCCGGTGACAAACCACGGGTCTAAAAAACACCGTGCACAACGATATTCTGTGAAGCAAAACCGTTACATGAGGTATATAGTATAGCACCAGACGTGCGGCACATGAGTTACGTAATAGTCTTGTGGTAGTATCGGTATTAGGGTGAGTATTGTTGTTAATATTAGTACTATTGCTTGCTGTAAGTATACGTATCAATATTGCCAACTATAAATTAGTGTTAGTGCTCATGTTCGTGTTAGAGTTAGCGCTAGTGCCAGTGTCAATGTCAGTAATACAGCACCACTGCTACGAGTAGTATCAGTATCAGTCTTAATGCTGGGTTTAACAGCAGCTTATATTCGCAGAAGTGCTAGTATTAGTATCAATATTAGAACTAGTTAGTTTTGATATGTTAGTATATTGATAGTCTCGTATATTAGCAGATTAGTATATCAATACATCAATGTATTCGGACAGCAAAATATTTGCATACTTGTATACTAGTATATTTTACATGTTAGTACAACTGGTGCATGACTACACTACTATACTGCTGTATTAGCTTACTAGTATATTGACATACCAGTATATTCGTACGTTAGCATATTAGTGTACGAATATGTGTACTATATTACTGTTTTATCTAATCATGTATAAGTATATCAGTATGTTGGCATATTAGTATACGAACTTGTCATGTCGGTATTCTTGCATAGTGCAGTAGCCGTATATGATTATAGTCACATATTCGTATAGTATATTCATACAACAACGAGAAGTATATTGATACATTGGTATATGGGTATATGCCTATGCCAAAGCATTAATACATGAATGCACTGATGTATATATCTGTATCTTAAGATAGTGGTACGTATTTTATGTGCATGAGTATATGCAGGTGTCTATTAGTAATGGTATTAGTTTTCATATCAATATGAATATACTATTGGTATTCGTAGGAGTATTAATGTCAATACTAGTAGAAGTAGGACTATTTATACTCGTAATAGCCATAATATGAGTGTTCATGCTGGTAATACTAGTGGCATTCTTGAATATGCAGCAGATTATCAAAGTCCGTATTAGTGTTGGTGATAGCACTACTGTTAACGCACAAGGGTTTACGTATTCGTATTCGTAGGAGTATAAATAGCTATGTAAATATTGATGTTAGTATAGATTTTGTGTTAAGTATTAGCAGTAGTGTTAGCGTTAGTACTATCATATTATTGATGATATACATTCGAAAGAATGTTTGTATTGTTATTACTCTTGACCACGTGAAATTCTAACAGTTGAATTCATGAGTGAGTTAAAGGATTTGTATTTTAATATGGTGGTATGCATGTTTATGTACATTAGTACATACAGGTGTGTGTTAGTATTGGTATTATTATACATTATTATCAATATGAATATGGTTATTGATATGCGTAGGAGTACTAAGAGCAATACTAATCAATCTTAGTATTTGTGTTATGCATATTCGTACTAAGCTTTATAGAAGTGTAATATTAGTAGTAATGCTGGTATTAGCTTGAGCATTCAACAAATGATCAATGTCAGTATGTTCAATGGCAATACTATATGTAGGAGTATCAATACATATATGTATATATAGATATACAGATAGATAGAGAGATATTCGTGTAAATATGGGCATGAGTATTGACAGCCCTTGCCTTTGCAAGTAATCTGGTCCGATGCGGAGACTAGCACGACAAGGCGCGCGGGTGTCCTACCAAGAAAGGAATTACAGAGCACACGTGTATGGATGAGGGTTGTGCTGATACACTACATAGTAAGCACTACACAGTAATCTTACTTGAGTCATATATAGAACAGATTCCAGCATTTCCAAAATTTCCAAAATTCTCTCCCCTAACTTTCCGCATTTCCAAAATTTCCAAAATTTCCGAAATTTCCGAAATTTCCGAAATTTCCAAAATTTCCAAAATTTCCAAAATTTCCAAAATTTCCAAAATTTCCCGACCTAGTCGACAGGATTTTTCCAAAACATAAGGGCGGACTTTTTGGAAATTTTGGAAATTTTGGAAATTTGGAAATTTTGGAAATTTTGGAAATCCGGAAAGTTAGGGGAGAGAATTTTGGAAATTTTGGAATTGAGGCTTTGAAAGCTGAGTGCCCCCTCCCCCCGATCACAGACCATGCACTACGACTGAGTCGAAAGGGCATGGTCTGTCATGGGGGGGGGGGTGACCATATATATATATGGTTACATGTATGTACATACGCATACCTGATACAACATAGAGACACTTTAAACACTTTGAACAACATGATGTACGATAACACAACTGTTCTGAGATGGTATCAGGAACGATATTATGATATGGTGTAAATATTGCGGTTTTATAACCTTATATGAGCTCATGTAAAATAGCATAACGACAATGCCAGAATAGCACACAGCACTGCACAATATATAATCTGCAATCGTATAACTCTGTAGCATGATATAACATCAGCCGTAGAACACAGTGTATCCTAGCATAAAGTAAAGCACGAAACATGGCGTAATGTGTTATTAAGTAATACAGTGCAATGAAATACCGGTTGGTATAGGAACGTATAATATCAAGTAAGGATATTCCATATAGCATTACGTGTTTCGCATACAGATATGTAGTGTATTATGGTACAGAAATAAAACATGACACAGTACGATATGGTATAGTATGAGATATCACACTGTAATACGATGTTCCATGTACAATTATGCAAGATGTTCGCTATTTAAGCTTATGTTTAAGTGTATGTAACACTTGGCCGTGCATTGTCTTGTTTATTATTGTTGCTGTCGTTTTACTAGATTTGTTATCATGAGTATTGGTATTAACAGTATTGTTACTACTACAGATGCTTGTTAATACTGGAAGTTCTGCTATCAGTATGGGTTCGACATTATGACTAGATTGACAATGTCTTTTATGATGGTAAGATATGAGTACTCTTTCTTTTTCTGAAGACCATTGTCAGAATCATTGTTAGTATCAGCAGTAGTACAATTTTTACTGACTTTATCATAGCTGTTATTGTCACTCTTATTATCTTCGTTATTGTCACCCTTATTGCCTGATATGTTTGTTGACAATTTGTTAATCTTACCGCTCCTATATATCTTTGTCATGTATAGGGCTTTGCAGAAACTGCGAGGGCTCCCCTCTACCCTGAGCCTGCAAACAACTGTCCCCAGCAAACCGTAAACCCTAAACTCCCTGATTTTTAAGCCCTGAACCCTAAACCCTAAAAACCTAACCGTCGCAAGCAGGCTTCGTGATCCTTCCGCCCTCGAAGATGACGTGCTGGCTGTCTCCTCAGCTTATCTTTACTTGGAGGGTCGGGGGACTTAGTAACTGGTTATCTTGGAGTTCAGCGCAGATATCTGTAGGTTTAGAGTTTACGGCTTTGGGTCGCAATAAGGGTTCTACTGTACGGGATTTCTGGTACTGCGGAGGGTCACCCTGATGCTGTTTGCTATACTAGCCACTGCCGTCACACCCAGACGCCGCGCAAGGTGTAGCCACACATTTATCGCCAAGCTGGGAATGAAGTCATCCTGAATCCTAAATAAGGTCTAGCCTTCCAGAACTTATATCCTTCATGATTGTCTTCTTCATGCTGTAATGACAAAGTCCGAAGTCTACCGAGTGAACCTAAACCTTCAATACGACAGTCCGATGCACTTTAGACCCCTAACCCGACAGTTGAGCAGCTTCGTTTAGGGAACCCTAAAGCCAACTGGACCAGAATCATCTGGACAGAGGTGACTGCCACAGCTGTGGCCAATGACATTGCCGCACGCGCACGAACTGCTAGCGATACAAGGTGCCGCTGAAATCAGGTGTTAGGGTGTTTCCGTTGCGGGTTTGGGGTTTGGGGGCTACGATGTGTTGCTGGGTCTTCAGTGCAGGGTTATAGTTTGTAGGGTCTTTAGCATTTGTGATGTTGAGGGTTTCGAGGCCCATTCTCGGGCTGAACTAGTAATTTACCCTTTACACGTCTACACTTGGTTCGTAAACTGAAAGACAACTATGTGAAAGGGGGGTACCTAAGGCGGAGAATCGGGGGACTTGGTAATTAATTCGGATCATGCCTCAGAAAGAGTGCAACTTGAAATTGCTTGTCTCTAGTAAGGTGCTTGTAACCTACCTTATACCGCTACCTTTGGGTACTGCTCCCACTCAGTAACAGTTGGATAAGATTCATAATACATATATATATATAAGGAATAACGACCTTGTAGACTGCTACTGTATGGGGGCTGTACCCAACAGCTACCCCTAAACGCTCAAGACCACTGTGAAACCTAGGAGCTCCTTTGTAACAGCCTTCTAGTGCGTCAAGCAGGAAAGGTCAGAGAACGACGTGACGAAACTTAAAAACTTATTTACAACGAACTTAGTGGCTGAGTAGGTAACCTTTGACATTTTGGGATTCAAAAAACTGAAAAGGTTAACCTTTTTTGGACTACTTGGCCCCGAAGTGAACCCTACGCAGCTACTTCTAACGAAACCCTAGACCCCGAAACCCCCCAAATAGCCCTGAACCCATGTCGCCGCGCACCAGCCTCACAATGGACTCGAGAAGGCTTGGTAGAAGCCCGAAGACTCCCTGGGTTTCGCTGTACAGCTTCGGCCTACTACTTGGAGGGTCGGGGGACTTAGTAACTGGTTGTTTTAGGGACTTATAAGTACCATAACCCCAATTAGGGTCCCCTTCAGGGTACTTATAAGTCTACTTACTACCTGCTTACTAACTCCCCCGACCCTCCAAGTATAGAGTCCTTGATAATTACCTATACCGTGTTTGGGGGTTCCTCCTTATAGTTACAGTATAATGGGCCCCAACACCCTATTCTCTTTATTAAGGCCCCTATATTAGGCCTAAGCCCTAAACTTACCTAGACCCCCAAAACTAATCTGTGATGTAGGGTTAGGAGGGTTAGAGCTTCGGGCTGGGGGGGTTCCTAGACCCCCCAGCTACCTTCTAACATACCCCAGATACCCAGTATCAAGGGCCTTTGGGGCTCTATTAAAGACCCCTGGGGTCTCCTGGAGGGGTCCTGGTAAAGCCCACACCCTAAACCCCTAAACCCTGAACCTTATCTAGGATCTAGAGTAGGCCCTTATTCCCTTTTTGGGGGGTTCAGGTCCCCTTATAAGCCCCTTTAAACTAAAAAGGGCACCCTTTTTATTCCTAAGTTACTCTTGGGTCTAGTTATAGATTCCTTACAGGAACCCTTCAAAGGAACCCGTATAGATCCCTTTTACAAGCCCTTGAGGGGGTCCTGACCCTTTGCAGAAACCTGGAATGATGCGCGCAGGCTGCGCCAGGGAAGACCCTGAGACGATTCACTGGCTCTGAGTGCGGAAGAGGTTTCTTGGAGGGTCGGGGGATTTAGTAACTGGTTATTTTAGGGACTTATAAGTACCATGCCATAACCCCAATTAGGGTCCCTTTTAGGGTACTTACAAGTCTACTTACTACCTACTTACTATAAGTCCCCCGACCCTCCAAGTAGTCTTCAGCCCTTAACTTCTGCTTGGCGTTCTTCTGGTTGGCTCTTAGGACTTGAACTTTTTGGGTTTCTATATGAACTACAAGAAGGAGGCTATTTAAAGTTTAACTTTTAGGAGGGGTTCAGAAGTCAGCCAAGTCTAGTATATCTCATTCAAGGGATCCCACTTTTACACAAGGTGGAAGTGCAGGGTGGGCAAATGAAATTCTGATTAGTAGGGCAAGTAAGCGGGAATTACTGTCCCTTCTTGGGTCCCTTTGCGCCATTGCCATTGTCGTAAAAGCACGATCTACAAATTAGGCCTTAGGATTTCATTCGATTTGGGGGGTGTAGTGGTTTAGGCTTCTGGGGAGAGAGATATCGCGGCGCGGCACCCGTAGCTTCAGAAAAGCTGCTGGTATTGAGTCGCATGGAGCTCCGGTGCCGTGATCTTGGAATTCCCGGACCTCATATCCGTGAATAAACCCCTGCATCCTTCTGCAGGAAGGCTGCAAAGTAGTATCCAGCACGATCCTTGCACATATTTGGGCTGTCTGTCGCGGAAGGAACGAGTTTGGCAGCAGTCCGTATTCGCGTACTCTTTGGTCGAGATTTTTGAAGCAGTTAAACACCATAGTCGTCGCAAGCAGGAGTGCGTAAGTGCGAGCCTTTCCAATCCATATGTGCAGTTTGTTGTGTTCATGGCTGGTTGAGATACAGACAAATTACTCCCGTCGGTAGTGGTTTATGGAGGTGTGGGGGACTTAGTAAGTAGGCAGTAAGTAGACTTATAAGTACCCTAACAGGGACCTTAATTGGGGTTATGGTACTTATAAGTCCCCAAAAAAAACAGTTTCTAAGTCCCCCGACCCTCCAAGTAGTGGTTTATGGAGGTGTGGGGGCCTAAGGTTGCGGGTTTGGTTTTGCTTGGGGTTTAAGGTTGGGTTGAGCAGGGCTTTAGGCTTCAGCGTTCATGCCTGGCTTCGGTGAGGAGCCAAGCAGAACACAGCCGCCCCGCAGCTCTTCTGGGCCGAGCTTGAAATTTACGAAGTTTAGGGCTTAGGGTTTAGGGAGTGGATTAGGGTCAGGTTTTTAGGGTTTGGCTGAAGCCTGCCAGTACAAACCATGCACCGAAACCAACACGGATAGCTCTGTCTCTTACCTAGAAAGTAGATCCCCCGGTTTGGGACCCTATACTACTAAAGGAACCCCCATTAAGTGATCTACTTTTTGGATCCGCCCGGGGGTCTGGGTATGGGGTTGAGCATTGCCAAGATTTGAGAGAGTAAGGCCTGCAGAATAGGTTTTGCGGCTATTTCCCGACAAACCTCAACCCTAAACGCCCAAGAATTGAGCAAGCCGAACCTGCACCCCCACGCCTCACAGAACGGTAGGTTACGACCCGTATAACGCAAAGAGGCATAGACTCCCCAAGGACAGCTAAGCATCATTCCTGCCAGCATTCTGCAGCAGCCATGGCTGATGAGGACGTTCCGGGCCTAGGTTGCTAGGACCACGTGGTTTAGGAGTTTTAGAACTGCGACGTGATAGGTGGGAGTGGTACCTTATTTTGGGGCCCTCGTAAGAAGGATCCTACCATTTCGGCTACTATGTTAGGGTCCCCTATTTCCGGAAACTCCCAGGTGGCGGCTTTCCCTAAAAAAGTAAGAGCAAAGTCCTCTGTCCCAAGAGAGAGTGATGATGTCTCGGTCTCGGGGCCCTAAACCGTAAACCCCTAAAGCCCAAACCCTAAGCCCCTAAGCCCTAAGCCCCTAAACTTCCTAAACCCCTCACCCTTAACCCTCAGCGCAGTGAACCACTTCCATCGAACGGTTTTCGACCTTCGAGAAGATGGAACTTGTGAATAGCAACGATGGAGTTCCCGGAAATTAGGGGTTTAGGGTTCAAAACAGGTACCCTATGTTAGGGTCCTTGTTATCAGGATCCTACTATGCAGGGTACTATGGATTTTCGGAAACTCCCATGAACCAGCAAACCGACAATAAAGGTAACACACACGCAAGCACGAAGGATGAAGTACACCGCACCGCAGATATTCATTTCCTTGCAATCAAACAACTGTTGCAGGAGGTTTCAAGGAGAAATGCCTTGGTCGGCCTTCTGCCTGGTAGTTGATCGCATATAACCCTAAACCCAAAACCCTAAACCTTAAGGCTCTATGCCAGATTAGGGGTAGGTCAACTTTTCCGTGGAACCTGACATGAAACCCCACACCGAAGGACGTCAGCCGTTTGGCGGATGACTTCGCTGCCAAGGTTCGCTGGCTTGCAAGTTTTCTTATTGGGGGTTCTTATGCGGTAGTCGAGATTGAAAGTTTCGACTCTGATTCCTTGGGGTGTTGTGCCAGTGAGCTTTGGGTGCTTTCATATTTGAGGTTTTCAGATTTGTGTTAACTCGTTCACCTAAACAAAGGTTTTATGCGTGAGCATTGAACTGTAGGGAACCCTCGACGAGTAGGTTTCGGGGGGCTTAGGGTACTGGTAAGGTTTAGGGGCGGCCCCAAACCTGAAGCCGTAATTCAGGATTTTCGGGAGTCGCCCCTTTGGACGGACTCACCTGGCAAACACAACCGCCTGTAGCTCCTGAATAATGAGAGTGGGGCTTGAGAGGGTTTATCCGGGTCATGATACGGGTTATAATTATAGGGCCTCAATAATGAGAATAAGGTTTGGGAGCATATTGAAACCCGTCATAAATTCAGCAGGAACCGCTAAGGAATAGTATTGGCGATTGTTCATGCTTCTGCATGACCCGTCCAGCAACCGCGCATACCTTAGGAGCCAGCTCGTTGTTGTTATTATTTTTGGTTTTGTACAAGAAGCTAGGGGCCGGTTAAAGTACTAGTGTTCTTAGCAGTAGAGTTTAGGGACCCCAAAAAGCACATGCATAAGCATTGTATAGGGATATCCCTACCTTATTGGGCTTCATTATTAATGACGGGGTTTATATGGGATATCCCGAACCTTATTTTTGCTTATGTGCTTTTGGGGGGCCCTAAGAGTAGGTACCTTTCCGAACAAAATCCCAAAGGTCAACTTTTGTCTAGTTCTCCGAGGATACTGGACAGGTAAGTGTTGTTTGGTGTCAAAGCGGCTTATTGTCTCTTATGGCGGAGGCATTCGCACCCTAAACCCTAAACCCCTTGCACACCCCAGTCACCCCAGTTTCGACTTCAGATTCCCTAGATCTTACTTTCCGAAGACAGGAATACGCCGCAGGTCCTGCAAGGGATCTTGAACCCGCTACATGAGGATCTTGCTCAACTTATAGGCTGGAACATCTTACTGGAGGGTCGGGGGACTTAGTAACTTGTTGTTTTAGGGACTTATAAGTATCCTAACCCCAATTAGGGCCCCTTTTAGGGTACTTATAAGTCTACTTACTACCTACTTACTAAGTCCCCCGACCCTCCAAGTAATCAGTAGCCGTAAACAGGTGACCCTGCATGCCCGGAAAGTCGAGGACGGGAAGGGCTGCCAAGGAAAAGCTATCGAGATTCGGGTTGAAGCCCCCAATGCTTGAAGGATCGTGGGACATGGTCACTAGCGTTATGAATAAGGTAACTATAGCTATATAGATACTTCTATATACTCCCAATTCGGGTTCCTGTAGCCTTACTTACTACGTCCCATGATCCCCGAAGTATAGAAGCCTGAATGATTACCAAAACTATTCCAAAGCGTTTTCTTATCATTTCTCTATTATAGTATGTCCCAGGACTCGGTTCTAATTGTTGCGCCGCGCCCGGCAGGCGCCCAGACGCGGGGGGCTCAAGGGGGTGTGAGGGGGGTGGGAAGTGAACCCTAAACCGTATGACGTTGTTTCGCGCTTGGTGGTGGTGATGTTCTTCTCGATCTCATGATTTCGACAATGACCCAACCCTATGTCCTCACAGAAACACGCATGGGAAACATTGTAATTACGATTTCCCACGTTCAGGACCGAGGAAACCTCAACGGGCTGCAAGATTCCAAAGTTTTCGGCCCTGCCACGTAATTGCACGTCGCTTGCATCTGTTCGCGCTGTGTTTCGCCCTATGTCCGGGAGCGTGTTCTCCAGCCCTCCAGCCAGCCGCCCTCCTGGCCTCCAGCCCTCCAGCCTTCCAGCCTTCCATAATGGAGGAGGCAGCAGCAGCAGCAGAAGAGGCCGTGGCAGTAGAGGAGGCAGAAGCAGCAGAGCAGAAGGAGGAGTAGAGGAGGCAGCAGTAGCAGAAGAGGCATTGGCAGACGACAACCGCAGAAACAACAGAGGAGGCAGAAGCAGCAGAGGAGGAGGTGGAGCAGAGGAGGCAGCAGCAGCAAAACATGCAGTGGCATAAACGTCTTGTTGAAACAGCCATGGTTATGCACTTAAACATACGTCTTAATGGATGCCTGAAGGTAGGCATGTGCTTTGGGGGGAAACGCACGTTCTGAACATCAACTCGTGTGGAATCCCATGCGTTGGACAATGAGACAACCCTACATCCTCACAAAACTTGCTGGCAAAATTCGCAGTTTTGCCACGCAAGCCCATGTCAAAACTTCAACCAACTGCAAGACTGGGGAGTAGCGAAGCCCCCGGCCAGCCACGTGATTTGTACTTCGCTTGCATCTAATGACACGTTGTTGCCTCCTACCCTTGTACACGTCACAAGTCCTTGGAGAGGTTAGACCAGTAACAGGGTTCTTGGGGTTTCAGACGGCTTGGGTTTTGGAGCTTAGCTTCAACCCTGGTAGGCTAAGGGGGTTGTCACTTGCCCAGGGTTGAATCGCTAAGGCTTGAGGGATGGGGGTTGAGAGTATTTGTCTTGGGTTTCTTTTTCGCGAACTTAATTTGAGGCGCCACAACAGGGATCAAGAGGAGACAAAAAGCTTCTCTTATCATGGTACAAGTAGCGTTATTGACAAGGAAACAGCAACGGAGTTGTAGACTCGTAAGATGAGGCCAGATAGGGGACCCCAATATAGTACCCTAAATAGGGACCCCAAAATCCCCAAAATAAGGTACCCCGAATTTGCGGAAACTTTTCAACCCTAAACCCTTTACAGAACCCTTGTAATATAGATCTCTTTAAGGAACCGTTTAAAGGTACCCCGTAATTTTCGGAAATCCCGATAAGGAAATCTAAGAGATCCTGCCTCAGGGCGAGGCCAGCCCTCGATAACCACCGTAAAGACCGACTTAAATATGGGGCTCCTTTGAAGGGGATTCTAAGGGCTCCTTTAAAGGGCTCTATAAGGGTACTATAGGGCGTAGGGTTTAGGGGTTCAGGGACTCAGTAAGTAGGTAGTAAGTAGACTTATAAGTACCCTACAAAGGACCTTAATTGGGGTTAGGATACTTATAAGTCTACAAAATAACTGGTTACTAAGTCCCCCGACCCTCCAAGTGGCCTGCTCTGCTTCCGCGACCGGCGGCGCCCTTGATGCCGACTGCCTCTGAGCCAGGCGCCTCTGCCACTCTGGCAAGCAGCAGAAAAAGGAAAAAAGGATCAAGAACGCGAAGCAAGACATAAAAAGGCGCAAACTCTTGAAAGAATGGAGACAGCAGCAAGCCAACAAGACAAAGAAGCAGGCTCTGCTGTCTGTCGTGCCCAAAGTGGGCCAGAAAAAGGCCAAGAAGAAGGCCTCCAAAGGCGACAAGAAGCCCAGCCTGAGGCAGCTTCTGAGGGCTTGAGGCGCTCGGTCCGCTTGCGAAGCGGTCGACGCCGGGCCCGGCTCCCCGGAAGGGAGCATTCTGCGGCCAGTGACGTTGCGGAAAATTTGGCGGCTGATGGCCCTACGAATGCCACCACGGAAATGGGCACCGGCTCCGACACTCAGCCCGCCCTCCCCGCACCCAAGCCGAAGACCAGGCGGAAGAGATTGCGACCGGCCTAGTGAAACCCCCCTTTGGCCTCCCATCATCTGAGTCTACGAGCTGAGATGGCTCCGACGACCGCTCGGACGTCCGAGACGTGGTCCAGTTCTACGAGGAGTTCGAGGAAGTTTGCGCCCCTAATATAGTGCCCTAAACAGTAGGATCCTTATTATAAGGACCCCAAAATAAGGTACCCCTAATTTGCGGAAACTTTTCAACCCTAAACCCTTTATAGAACCCTTGTAGATCCCTTGAAGGAACCCTTATGGATCCCTTTTAAGGACCCCTAATTTTCGGAAACTCCCGTGTGTACAAGGCGGCGAGGCTACTGACAACCCGCAGGCTGTGCATGAGCGCATCAAGCAGCGCCACTTAGAGGGTCGAGGGACTGAGTAAGTAGGTAGCAAGTAGACGTATAAGTACCCTAAAAAGAAACCCTAATTGGGGTTATGGTAGTTATAAGTCTACAAAATAACCAGTTACTAAGTCCCCCGACCCTCCAAGCAGGCGATGGTGGATCAGGGGCAAGGTTTGGGCGTTGGGGTTGCCGAAGCCCGAAACCCTAGTTTGAACCCCTAAACTTAGGCCGGGGTGCTTAGAAATATTTTTAGTTTTTGGTTATTATAACCCCTATAAGAAACAGCTAAAGTTATTATTTTTTTGCTGGGGTTCTAAGTTCAGTATAGTAAACTCTAAACCCAAAGCGCTACACTCGCAAACTACAGCACACGCACACCCCCTCAGAAAAAAAACAGAATCAACACCAAGCCAACATAAACATAGAAACCCTTCTAGTTGCCTTAACTTGGCTTTCTCCTGCTTGGATCTTTAGACTTTAGCTTTTTGGGCTTCTATATGAGCTTTAATAAGGAGGCCAAAAAAGTTTAACTTTTAGGAGGGGTTCAGAAGTCAGCCAAGTTACATAGGTGGTTGTCAATACCAGGGTCGCTTTTTGGGTTCTTATTATAATACGGCACCTAATATTTAGGGTACCCCAAAAAGGGACCACAATTTTTGACAACCACCCACATGAGCCACCCAGAGGCTCCAAAAGCCCTTCATTAAGGAATATACCTTAAACTATAATAGGAATCCTATTATGATATAAGGTATCTTCCTTAACTAAGGGGTTTGGGAGTCTCTGGGCATGAGCCCTTCCAGGACACCGACTCTGAGGCGGTGGAGGATGAAGAGATGGCGGCCGTCGAAGGTTCCATGATCACAGGCAGGCAGGGTTCCTTTAAGGGTTCCTTTCTGGGTTCCTTTGTGGGTTCCTTTGTGGGTTCCTTTAAGGGTTCCTTTGTGGGTTCCTTTATGGGTTCCTTTATGGGTTCCTTTAAGGGTTCCTTTAAGGGTTCCTTAGTGGGTTCTATCGGGATTTTAGGGTTTGTAGGGTCTACTTGGAGGTTCACGGGCAGTTAGAAGTGGGGCTACAAGTCGGGCGAGTAGACGTAGAACTTTAGAACCCCGCGTATAACTACCCATGAACCTCCACGTAGGAGAAAAACGGATAGTGCAGGGGGTCACAGATGCTGATATGCAAGTCAGACTGAGTGTTAATAGTGTTGCTCAGTGTTCTGTGTTATAGTTTTCGTTCTACATGACAATGTACCCCAAAACCCATTCCAATGATTGAGGCCCCGGTATTTCAGGGGTCATGGCCTCTAAACTTCGTTCTTGAAACCTCGCCGGGTTCTTAGAAGTAAGATTCGATGTGTGCTCGAGTCATAATTATTCCCCAAATAAAAAAAAACATATAACCGTACTTACAACTGCCCATGAACCTCCAAGTAGGACCCGAGCAGGCCGTAAATGAAGTTAGCGCACCCTGAGACCAAAAGGCCGAAGACCCTGATGCCTGACAGTCCTAAAGGCCTATGGCCTTCGGTTTTAGGGTTTATGGCTGTTTAGGGTTTAGGGTTAGGGTTTAGGGTCAGGGTTTAGGGTTTAGGGCTGTTAGGGTTTAGGGTTAGGGTGTAGGGTTAGGGTTTCAATACCAAGTCTAGAACCAAGTCGAACCCTTTAGTCATCCCTTCTATATAGAACCGTCAGGGCTAAAGCTTTGTTTGCCTGCGAGGCAGCTGCAAGTGCGGTGGCTGTCGTTTTCAGTTCCCTGCGCGAAAGGCAGTTAACCGGCTTGATTGCGAGGTCTAAGACCTACCCAGAGACTCCAAAACCCGTTAGTTAAGGAATATACCTTATATCATATTAGGATTCCTATTAGAGTTTAAGGTATGTTCCTCAATTAAGGAATATGCCTTATATCATATTAGGATTCCTATAATAGTTTAATAAAGGTACATTCCTTCATTAAGGGCTTTTGGAGCCTCTGGGCTCGGACGATGGGGCTGGGGTTGAATGCTTGGGGTTTTGCGGATCATGGGACAGAAGGGACGTCGGGTTTTGGGTTCAAGGTTAACGTTTACTTGGAAGGTCGGGGGACTTAGTAACTGGTTATTTTGAGGGACTTACAAGTACCATAGCCCCAATTACGCTCCCTTTTAGCGTACTTATAAGTCTACCTATCTACCTACTTCCTAAGTCCCCCGACCCTCCAAGTAAGGGTTTCGGGCTGTAGTTAGGCTTCGCTGTTTGGAGCTTGAGGGTTGCCATTTGGGGCGTAGGTGGTGGCGGTTACGGCATTTTTTGGATCTCGTTGAACACTGCAGCAACAAGTAGGACCTGCATGATGCAGACGGAGTGACAGACCGACGTAGACACCTATAGATCCGCAAAAGAACAGCTTACATATACTGTCTCGCATTGTGAGAAAGCCCTCAAGCCCATGAATAGGCCTTAAGTTGCACAAAGCATGACACGCTCTCACACGCCGCTCAACCTAAGCCCCAAACTCTACACCTATAAACCCTACAGTAACCCCTACACCTAAAGCTAAACCCTAAACTCAAAAGTTCCTAAACCCCGAACCAGACACCTACTGTAAACTCTACCGAAGAGCCCCGGGCGGGTGCGTCGTAGGTGCAGCCAAACGGGCCCTCAGGAAGGCTGGACATGGCAAACTGCAACTTGGATCGCAGACTCTACTTGGAGGTTCATGGGTAGTTGCTGTAAACAGGGTAAGTATACTCATAACCCATATTCACGGCCTTGCTTATAACTATCCATGAACCTCCAAGTGGGGTCCTAAACCCCTAGACCCCCCACAGGCCTTAAACCTCGAAACCCGAAAAGGGTCTTGGACTTGGGGGTTGTACTAGCCAGGGGTTTACGGTGACTGGGGTTTTCTGGGCGAAGGCCGATTCAGAAGTCAACCGCTTCTCGGCTTTCTTACATCTAGAGCTACCATACCCTGAAAACCATAAAGCATACTGAAAGCTTATTCGTTTCTGGCCAGGGCACCCCTCAACGAAGTCAGAGGTTTTGGGCGCGACTTGAGTCGAGACTGTCAAGCATGTCAATATGCCGGCTGAACGAATCTCTCCCTCAGACCCAGCCTCAAAATTCACGTGAAGTGATTCGGGATTCCCTTAGCGACGTTGGTGAGTGTGTAGTCAGTCTAGCTGCTCTGGAAACGGGCAAGTTACGAACCATAAGCGCTTTCGCTACCTCTTATGCCCTGAGACAGAATATTAGAGCGCTCATACCCTTTGATTGCAGAGCCCGAAAGCCTTTAGAATTACATCCTGACACACTCATAGCCCTGTTCAGGGATCCTACAACCAGAAAATCTTACAGCCCGAGACTTCTGCGAAGGAAGCCCACCTCAGGTGTGTCTCGTCTGCCGGATTTCGAGAAAGGGCTAGCGCCATCTAAGCTCAGGCACCTTTTCAGGGTTTTAGGCCTTGGGGCTGAGAGTTTAGGACTGGGGTTTGGCGTTGTAGGAGCCGTAAACCCTAAACCCTACAAGATGCATTTTCGTCTCGTTGTACATCGACATCTGCTTCGTATGATCCGAGGCCATTGCAGCCTCTGTCGCCGGGCACACGCAGCCGCTCGGATCCGACATTGCCCAGACCCTAACGCCCTAAGCACCTAAACCCCCCACAAACCCTGCGGAGTTCAGGATTGGGGGTTTAGGTCCTTTTAGGATTAAGACTTTCAATTCCGGAGCGGGCAACTGCGTGGTTGCGACTGTGTGAAGTGTTGCATTACATCTCTTGGTGCGCTCTTGGTTCATTTTATACGTTGCCTTATTGGAACTATAAGAGGATCGCTTGCAGGGCGCACCCAGATCTTGCATCCCCCTTGATGCTGGGAGTTAGGATTAGGGGGACCCTCGGGGATAAAGACCCTCTCAATAAGGTCCCGTTTAAGAGAGCCAGGAGTAGGGTTCCTTTAAGGGGTACCCTTTAAGGGGTCTCCCTCATCATGCTACCTTAAAGCCCGCTGGTCCGATCAAAATCCTGGGCAAGCAGCCCTTCGTGTTTGGGGGGGTTACTTGGAGGGTCGGGGGACTTAGTTTTAGGGACTTATGAGTACCATAACCCCAACTAGGGTCCCCTTTAGGGTACTTATGAGTCTACTTACTACCTATTTACTAAGTCCCCCGACCCTCCAAGTAGTAGCCGTGGTGTTGGTGTGTACAGGGTGGGACATGGGATGCATACGATCTTGCATCTTGGCTCCTATTGTCTGAAGCCATTTGTGGAAGAACCATGTCGCGCAGTAGGTATTAAACTACTGAGGGTAGCACATGAAGGAGGCTGATGATTCACTCCATATTAGCATGAGTTGGCTGATCTCGATTGCCTTACCTTTGAGGCCCTAAATGCAGCCCTCCCCCAGACCCCAGGTTGCAGTCGGAGGAAGGCATTCAAAGACTCAACCAACACGTTAAACAGCAACTGACCACCTTCTGGAAGCCCCTTTTACTATTCTTGTGATGCATAAAGTCGACTAGACGACCTACTCTTATCGCCGAAAGCAGCCTAAAGCAACATTGCGGCGTAATGAATATAAAGTATGAACATCACTCCTTTACTGTTCCAAGCCCTTGCTCAAATGTCGGCCCCACTGCCCAAGGGAAGAACGGAGTTCAAGAAAATGACCACGAACGACAACGAAGCTTAATCCCTACTCCCTAACCCTATCGCCTAAACCCTAGGCCTCAAACCCTAAATCCTCCCTATGCAAACCTGAAGCCGAAGAACGAAACCTGAAGCCGCAAACCCTTAACCCTAGGCCACGGAACCCTAAACCCTGAGAGCTAATCACCCAACTCTACCAGGACCTCCCAAGGGACCTTTAATAGAGGCCTTATGGTGCTTGACAGTGAGCATTTGGGGCATATTCGAGGGTAGTTGGGGGGTCTAGGTAAACCCTGAACTACGGCTTCGAGCTTTCAGGTTTCCAGGCTCTTAGGTGGTTAGAGTGTAGGATTTAGGTATAGGGTTCGGGGATTTTAGGGTTTAGGGGTTAGGGATTGAGGTTTCGGGTGAAGGGACTCGGGCTTGGTTTAAGCTGGGTACTATGTAACCTAGAAACGGTTCCATCACTGCCGTGGCACCGAAACTTGGCACGTGTTTGCTTTTTGTTGGGGGGTGGTGGGTGTGCTGACATTGATGCCACGTTCACTAGTGACACTGGTGCTCTCGTCGTCAGTCGCCTGTGAGAAATAGTCAGCTCCGATGCCCTGTAAACCCTAAACCCCAAAATCTAAACCCGAAACTCTAAACCCTAAACCCTAAATCCCAAAGCTAGGCCGCTTTCGCCTCCTACGTCACTGCCTTTGCCTCAGCTGCAAGGGCTTCCCGTAAGGGTCCAAAGAACCCCATAACTAGGTAGTTGGGTTTAGGGTTTAGGATAGTACCCACAGGCCCGATAGTGGTTCCTTTCTGGGATTACCTAAGAGAATTCTAAACATGAACCCCCCCAAAAGGAACTACTATGGGGTTATGTAGCTCAATATTTAGGAGAGTACATGAATATTAGGTACTTGGACCCTTCACGCTTCAGGCTTTCAAGGTGTCCGGCTCGTGAGTAACAGAGGGGCATCACGTAGTCAACATTGGAGCTGAGGTATAGTATACCCAGAGGCCCCATAGTAGTTCCTTTCTGGGATTACCTTCTAGGATTCTATATATGAGCCCGAAAAAGGAACTACTTTGGGGCCTCCGGGTAGTAGGTTCTTCATAGATATGATATAATGCGGAACTAAGGAAGGGTACTGCCTTACTGCTAAGTGTTTAGGCTTCTACAGTATCTGAGGTTTATGGGAATTCATGGGTTTAAGTGTTGGGGTTCAGGGTTTTGGGTGTTTAGGGTATAGAACCATATAGAACCCTAAACGGTACCCATTGTAGAATGCTTGCTTTTCAGAGACAGGCCTGCTTGCCACTCAGTGTATTGGGGCTTAAGGTTTTCGCAAGTTAGTACTTGGAGGTTCATGGCTAGTTATAAGTGGGGTTATAAGTCCCCTAATATGAGTTATAAGTATACTTACCTTACCTATAACCTCACTTGTAACTACCCATGAACCTCCAAGTAGGCCCTTCAGCCCCCCTCAACCCATTCCGGTTGTGTTTTCATGCCGCGACTTGAATATTGTGGAACTGCAGAGACCTATTCCCCAAGCATCCAACAAACCCTAAGCCCTAAACCGCAAAGCCTAAATCCAGGGTGTGGTTTGGGGATTTAGTTAGTTAGTTTCAGTGGGAGTTTCCGAAAATAGGGGTACCTTACTTTGGGGTCCTTATAATTAGGATCCTACTATTTAGGGTACTATATAAGGGGTCCTCCTATTTTCGGAACTTTCCAAGTACCTGCGAGGTGCCCACGGCCGCCGTGGAAAGGCTGAAGGCAGCCCTGGGATCTTCACCGTGGCGGGTTTGCGGATCTACTAGGTAGGGCTTTGGGACGTTTTATATTTGCCCTTATTGGGCTTAAGAGGATCTTATTAACTAATATTTTTCAAAAGCTTTAAAAGCCCCACCTAGATCTAGGCTTTCGGAAGTCAGGGCTTAGGGCATCTAAGTACGCTTTTCTGCAGAACCCTGGAACCCTTCATGCCTCAACCCTAAACCCTAAAACCCCTTTTACACTTAGTTTACACCACTATAAACTTTAAGCTTTCTAACGTACTTCGGTGCCTTCAGGCACAGCGGCCAAGAAATCTTGTTCCACTTATTTTGTATAGGGCCCTGAATAGCTAGTAATCTTGCTCCTTAGGGGTCGTTAATATAGTATAGTCCCAAACCTTGCTCAGGCCCCTATACTATCGGTTTAGGATTTAGGGTATACGCCTTTCAAAAGCGTGTCCATCGTGTTTGTTCGGCTTTCATTTCTTACCCAGAGGCCCCAAAGTAGTTCCTTTTTCGGGCTCATATAAAAAATCCTATAAGGGGTAATCCCAAAAAGGAACTACTATGGGGCCTCTGGGTAGGCCGCCAAACTACACGACCCTGCACTCCTCAAATTTAGTGGTGTCTTGGCCGGTTTCGGGTGCGTTTCATTATAAGGTTTAGGGTTTAGGGGTTTAGGGTTTAGGGCTTCAATCTGCACATGTTCACAACTGCCGTCACGAACTCCACATTCATGAGCGCAAGCAGCATCTCCTGCCCCACTCGCAGAGCCACCACCGCGCTCCCACGCCACCCTACAATTGCTTCTGCTGCTTTTCTACTGCTGGTGCTGCTGAGGTTGGCATTGCCGTCGTCCGTTTGCGTCGACAGGAGCAAAAACAACGTTAAGCTGCTGATAACGGCGGTAGTGAGTCAAAACCCTGAACCCCTAAACCCTGAACCCTCGAGGGCCGCAACACAATCCTCGACACCTGCGCCACAGTCTGTCAATGGTGTCGTGCGGAGAATATAAGGGCATAAGTAGATACCAATACTATTTTGGGTGTTCCTTATTACAAGTATAGTGCAATGGTCCCCAAACTCCATTCTAATTATTAAGGCCCCTAGATTAGCTCCGTGCACTAAGAAATGAAAACAGGTCCGGTGGTGAGGTCGGGGTTTCTGTGTGCTGAAAAAGGTGTAGTGTAGGGGCCGTAAATTTAGACATTACAAGGGTTTGGAGAATATGATTCTACTATAAGACTATACAGTGTCTATGAGGGAATTTGGCTTTCATGAGATCTGATCAGCTGCACACATCGTAGCTCAGTGGATAGATAGGATACTTCTGCCAGCTTGAACGACTTGTGAAGGGATGAGCACATCTAGGCCTGCGACTGCTTCAGAACATACTGCCCTTTCTCCACGGCTCCAGGACGACGTGCAGATAGCAAAGGCCTTTGCTTCCCAACTGAGGTATCACAGCCATCATGCCCGCTGGAGGCGACACCGTCGACAAGGAGAGCGTCTTCGCTAACTACAAGTCGGTCTTCTCACGCCAGTTTGCCGTTTCCCTGGCCGTGGAGTTTGTGGGAGTAATGTTCTTCCAAATTCTTGGAGGCACCTCTGCCCCAAAGTATGCTCCGTTTGTGAACGGCTTCGCCTTGGCCGTGTGGATCTACGTTGCTGCCAACATCAGCGGTGGCCACCTGAACCCTGCGGTGAGCTTTAGCACTGCTGTTTGTGGTTTCTACCCGGTCATTCACACGGTCTCTTGTCCCAGTTCAGGTAATTACCGCCATCTGTTGCATC
This sequence comes from Symbiodinium sp. CCMP2592, assembly GCA_905221615.1. Classification (NCBI taxonomy): domain Eukaryota; class Dinophyceae; order Suessiales; family Symbiodiniaceae; genus Symbiodinium; species Symbiodinium sp. CCMP2592. Next base: position 2,607,743 of record CAJNDT010000002.1, read on the forward strand.
GGATGTCCTACTATACCTTTCCCTACGAAACCCAAACCTTGCACCCAAAACTGATCCCTGTGCTTGCCCTGGTAGAACATTATGGACCCAGAAGGGCCGAAAGCATAAGCATGTTATATCACTACCCTTTGGGGCTTAATTATAAGGGAGTGTAATGTGGGATATCCCCATCCTTACCTAGACCCTCCATCTACCCTCCATTAGAGTATGGGACTACATACCCCAATTTCAGGGTACAAGGAGGCTCCTGGTATTCTTTGCTTATGTAGGTGCTTCTGTTGATGATATAAATCCTGCATTACCTTAAGGACCCCAAACTATGGGAGTTATGGTATATTCATTATAATGGGTAATGCAGGATTTCTATCATCAACCGGTTTGGGGGGTCCGTGGTGAGACTCGGTCTCCCGCTGGGCCCCATGTTGCATTGTTTGTGTCGTCTTAGAGTCTTGGGTTCCTCATAAAACGAGCCAGTACCAGAACCCTAAACCCTAAACCCTAATAATAACCTTAACCCTAAACCCTAAACCCATTTTCTTCTTAGGTTACTGGGGGTCCCAGAAACCATACTGCTATTTCTACCCAGTCAAAACCCTGAACCCTAAACCCTAGAACCTAAAGTGACTAGGAGCTAGTCAGTAACCACAGGACATATTGGGGATACCTGGAGGTTTGTATGCAGATATTGGTGGGCGTCAGAAGTAGGGTAACATACATACTTACACATATTCGCGGACATACAACCCCCACTTATCAGTACCCCTGAACATCCAAGTAGCTAGCCTCAGGTCACGTATAATTAGAATAGATTATACTTATAGGGATTATAGGGAGTAACAGGGGATATTATTTTCCATTTACAAAAAAGCCCAAAATAAAGAAACCCAATAGCTTCGATCCTTAAGAGTAATGTATGGGGAATCCCAGGGTTTCACTGTAGTCAGACTCACATGGAGGTTCATGGGTAGTTATAAGTCGGGGTATAAGTAGGGTAACTATACGTAATCATATTATAACCCATACCAGGGGGCTTATAGCCCGAAATAGAACTACCCATGAACCTCCAAGCAAACTGCTTGGAGGGTCGGGGGACTTAGTAGCTGGTTCTTTTAGGGACTTACAAGTACCATAACCCCAATTGGGATCCCTTCTAGGGTACTTATATAAGTCTACTTACTACCTACTTACTAAGTCCCCCGACCCTCCAAGTAAGTCCCATGACCCTCTAAGCAACTCTGGAACCCTATACCGTTATAGAATCCCTATAGATCCCTTCAGGGAACCCTTAAAGAACCCTTATAACTAGGATCTCCAGTAGTACCCTTATTCCCTTTTTGTAGTCCCAGGTTCCTTATAAAGTTACCCAATACCAAAAAGAGAGGCCTTTTTATTCTTAGGTTACTGGGTATCCTAGATAACTACCCATGACTGACCCTAAACCCTAAACCCTAAACCCTAAGGTCGGCAATCATGTTTCACTGCGTGCCTCAGCGCGAGGGGGTTCGATGGGAGGGTCGGGTCTAGCACGTGTAAAAAAAAAACCCTAAGGTCATCTACATTACTCTCCAGATCATCGGAGCCATCGTCGGAGCCTGGGTTTCCGCCGGGCTGGTGCCTGGCGCTGCCGACTTCATCGGCACCGGGGGCAGCTCGGATTTTGGGTTTCGGGGTTTGGGGTTTAGGGGGTTTAGGGTTGAGGGGTTTAGGGGTTTAGGGGGTTTAGGGTTGAGGGGTTTAGGGTTTAGGGGTTTAGGGTTTAGGGGTTTAGGGGTTTAGGGGGTTTAGGGTTGAGGGGTTTAGGGGTTTAGGGGGTTTAGGGTTGAGGGGTTTAGGGTTTAGGGGTTTAGGGTTTAGGGGTTTAGGGGTTTAGGGGGTTTAGGGTTGAGGGGTTTGGGGTTTAGGGTTTAGGGGTTTCGGGTTGAGGGGTTGAGGGTTCAGGGTTTACTGGGAGGTTCATGGGTAGTTCTAAGCCGGGTTATAAGGCCCCCAATATGGGTTATTTTTAAGTTTCCGTTTTTTGGAGGGGTTCAAGTGATTCTACTAAGGCTGAATAAGAAGAACAAGAAACCTCAATCATCGAAAATGGGAAAATGTAACTGTACAGTTGAAGACCCATTGTTAAGCGGATACCGGAACCTTAAACCCCTATACCCTATGGACCGGACATCAAGGAAGTGGCCCGGGATGCTTCGATCGCAGCGTTATCCACGAAGGCCTGTCGGACGAACAGGTATTCGGCTGGGAGTGCGTGACTAGGCTCTTATTGAAGCACGGTGTGTTTTTTGTATTTTTAGGGGTTCAGGTTTTCAGTTTAGGGTTTAGGGCTTATAGGGATTAGGGCTTATAGGGTTTGGGGCTTAGGTTTGAGGGAGTTCGAGGCAACCAGTGTCAGCTTCAGAATCCAGTAAGCCCTGAGCCGGTTTAGGGTTTAGGGGACTGAGACCCTAAGTTGTACCCTCAAACCCTAACACCCAAAGCTCCAACACGCCAGCCAGGTGGGAGTGTCCGAAAATAGGGGGTTTAAATATAGTACCCTAAATTGTAGGATCCTGATTATAAGGATCCCAAAACTACGACCTAGAGTTGGCCCTTATTCCCTTTTTTAGGGTTCAGGTTCCCTTATACACCCCCTTTAAACCAAAAAGGGCACCCTTTTTATTCCCAGGTTACTCTTAGGTCTAGAAAACAAGGTACCCTAATGTTCGGAAACCCCCAGGTGATGACCTTCACCCTGATCTCCTGTGTCTATGCTTGTGGCGTGGCCAAACCCGGACATGGCAGCCACACGCCCTTCGCCGTGGGCCTCGCGCTGCTGTCATGCGCAGGTTCCCAGAGACTCCAAAACCTCTTCACTAAGGGATATATACCTTAAATCATAAAAGGGGTCCTACTATAATTTAAGGTATATATTCCTTAATTAAGGGCTATTGGAGTCTCTGGGTTCATAGGGCCCCCTAAATAGGAACGTAAGTCTAGGCCGAGGGTGTAGGGTACAGGGTGTCGGGTATAAGAAAAGAGGAGCGCAAGTCTAAGTTTAGGGTATAAGGTGCAGGGTTTAGGGTATAAATTGTTAATCGGGATATCCCTGCGCGTATGTATAAGAGAGTTTATATGGGAGACCCTTTTTCTGTGTTTTAATGCGTTTCCGCAGGTTCTGGTGGCCAGTACACCGGTGCTGCTTTGAACCCCGCAAGGGTCCTGGGTCCCTTGGCGGTCTTCGACTGTGGCAAAGATGTCGTCGGGCTCTACATCGGAGGCCAGAGGTCCAAAGATGTACATCCTGGGGCTCCTTTAAAGGGGTCTATAAGGGGTACCTTCAATGGGTTCCTTTAAGGGATCTATAGGGTTTAGGGTTTCGGGATATAAATCCTGCATTACCCATAATAAGGAATATACCATGATTCCCAGAGTTTAGGGTCCTTAAGGTAATGCAGGATTTATATCATCAACAGTAGGTTTTGGTGGATTAGGGCTCAGGTCATAACATGACAGATGTTGATTCAACCCGACACTGTAGTGTGTGGAGATTTCGGTTTCTGGCTTCAAGGCCAATTCGTTGCGGCCTTGCTGGCGATGTCCGTTTTCGCCTTCGTGTCCGGCCTGGGACCGCTGAACCCTTGGCTAGCAAGGAGGGCTTTGAACTTGTCCTGGCCGGAGGCAGTACCTTAGGTCTCCACTAAAACAATGCTTTGAACTTTTCGGGTTCTTATAAGTTCCACTAAGTTCCTAAGTTCTTAATCACTAATCCGGAATCCCAGTATTTTGTAAGTTGTCCGCTGCTTTTGCTTGCTATCGGGGAATTTAGGTATACCTCTGGATCACCGGCTCACCACCAAGTCGCTTGCAGAAGACAGGCCGTGAGAACATCAAACCTAAACCCTAAGACTAAGCCCTCGAACCTAAGACCTAAACACCCTAAACCCTGAACCTAAACCAGGCCGTGAGAACATCAACGACTTCAAGCACGCTTTCTCCGAGTTCTATGCATCCGAGGGTTCCGAGGCACCCCAATCCAAGCTCCTAGCCCTTTTAGAAAGCCTTTGAGCCTTTTGAGTTTTCCCTTGTGGCTGGGGTTTAGGGTCTTAGGGTTTAGGGTTTGGGGTTTGGGTTTAAAACTTAGGGTTTGGGGTTTAGGGGTTGAGGGTTTAGGGTTTAGGCAGCTCTTCAGTCAGTTCTTTGGGACGGCGAAACCATAGACCCTACAAGCCTAGAGCCTAAACCCCTACACCCTCAAACCCTGAACCCCGAATCGGTAACACCCTAAACCCCAAATTAACAAAATCAGAATAAAAAACCAATAATGGTAGGACTATTAAAAACATTGATCGTAGTAATAATAGCAACTAGTATTGATAATCTTAGTAGTATATTGAAATCGTAATAAGAATACTAACCCGAATAATAGTGGTAACAATTGGTAACACTAATACTTTTGATGGTAGTAAAAATAAGAATGATAGTAGTAAGAAGATTAACCCAGTCGTCATAATAGTGGTATTAACCTTGATCTTATATAATACTAATCGTAGTAAGAATACTCACCGAGGATCCTCGACTTCGAGCGCTGCTTCGGCATCCGGAAGCCGCACGTGGAAGCGACAGCTCCAGATGCTGCGTGAAACCCCAGGTGGGGTTTCGGGTTTAGGGTTTTTTGAAGGATTTCTTTGCGGCTTCCTTTAAGGGTTCTATAAGGGAACTATGTGGGGAGCTATAAGGGACCCCAGGTGAGGTTTGACTGTACATCCCTTGTAGATCCCTTCAAGGGTACTAGTATCGGTATTTAGGCCGCTGCATTATACTAATGGGTGGTTGTCAAAATTATGGTCCCTTTTCGGGGTCCTTAATATGATACAGCACCTACTATTTAGGGTACCCAAAAAGGGACCAGAATTTTCGCAACTACCCAGGTAGGGCTTAGGGTTTATAGGGTTTTTACAGTGTCAGGCTCTCGGGGTTTAGGATTTGAGGTTTTTCATGGTGTGGGGCTTGAGGATGTTTAAGTTTGCACTGTTTTCAGGGCGTCGGGCCCAGTCTGAGACGTCAGGCACAATGTCGCCTTCTTGCCGGACTGGTGAACGAATGGCATGGAGTGCCAGAGCATCAGCTCTTTCAATTTCTTCTGCCAGTTGCACCTACCAAGCACCCAGAAGCGGTGAAGTTTTGTGACCTCTTTGTGGGTCTTGTTCCTTCTTCTCTTTCCATTATATATACCGCATGGGATAGTTCAATGCACCTCCGGGACAAGCAACCGCCTTGCTCCCTTGCAAGTGTCAGGCCAAGACTTCCTAATACAGGGGCCTTGGTATTTAGCATAGGGTTTTGGGGGTATGTTATTACACTGTCACGTAAATAGAATGATTCCACCCAAAAACATAGCATAGCTCTACTTTAATTATGTTTGAACCTCCCCAAAACCCATTCTAACTATTAAGGCCCCTATTGCAACTAAGATCGGTCTGTGGCAAAAGCTGCTCGTGGAGGGCTCATGGGTTTTAAAAAGAAAACCTTCATGACCAGGTTCCCCAGCAATACCTACAGTCTCCCTTGTAGTTCCTTTTTTTGGTTAAGCAGTTTTATGGTTAGGATCCTATAAGATAGGTTTTTGGTTAACCGGAAAAAGGAACGACACTGGAGACTATAGGTACCATTTGGCCCTTTTTTGTTTTAGGGTTCCCTTGTTAAGATTGAACATCAAGAAAATGGATATATACCCTCATTATTAAGAGGCTACTGCGGACCCTAGATGATTAGAATAGGTGTCCCTTAGGGGTTCTCTTGCTACTTGTTTTGAGGGTTCAAAAAGGTTTCTTGTAGCGGTTTCAATTCTTGGGGAGCGGCCTTATGCGTAGTATTTAGAATAGGAAATTGAGGTGTGATATAGAAAGAAGAAACCCTGAGGACAGCATTGGTAAGTATACTCTTGCCTAAGGCAACTTCAGGGTTCTCCCCGCTTCGCCAGGGTGGTGACTTGGTGCATGCCCGCCGCGACCGCTGTAAGCACCTCAATGCAGATGTTCTGAGGCCTGAGACACGGTCAGGGTCGAATGTAGACTGGCTCATCAATAAACTGCCGATTATCGGGATCCTCAAATGGGTGGCTAGGGGTTTTACGTGTTGTGTGACATGCGAGTTTCGGAATACACTTAATACACAGTCTTTTTTTGTATTTCGGTGTTTTACGAGTTTGTGGGGTTGTGGGTGCAGGGTGTTTTGAGGTTTGCAGGGGTTTCAGGGAGAATGGCAGAGGTTGTACATCCTGCGGTTGATGATATAAATCCTCCATTACCCATAATAAGGAATATACCATCATTCCAATAGTTTAGGGTCAACCGTAGGACCTTTGGCTTCGGGGGTTTAGCGCTTACACGATTACCCATGGTGAAGGCACTGCAGGTGGCTCTCGACACAAGCTTCGGGCGATTGCAAGACATGATCAGATGGGGCTCTCCTGCTCCAAGCGCCAGCAGCACTGAGGACTTTAAGCTCATCTGTTCCGCCAAGACAATGAAGGAGGAAGACCGTTTGAAAGATTCGGTGGCTGCCCAGCGCCGGTGAGGAACTTTGATCGAACCCCTAAAGGAGCACGTCACGGATTCCGCCAATGAGACCTTGCAGGTTCCTTTAAGCTGTTGCTGTACGTAGAGGCCCAGCAAAACTTTGTAAGTAGGGTATAGAGTTGTAAGTACCCTAAATAGAGTTTCCCCCAATTATAACCCTACTGTTAACAGACTTACTACGCTTTTTTGGGGCTCCAAGTAGACCCAGCCCCCTGAGCCATTTGGTTGTGTGATCTGTTGGGCCCAAGAACCCCAGAATGTAAGTCCGATAGGGCTTACTATAGGGGCCTTAACAGTTACCTGTACTATTTTGGGGGATCCTTGCTATAAGGCCCCTAGAGTAAGGTTTCGGATTTGGGGTGTAGGGTCCCGAACCCATTACCTCCGGCCCCTCAAATAGAATACCTATAGGTTTCGCCATATTCATCGGGTTAGGGTTTTTTGGCCTATAGGGTTTAAAGCTTACCTGTAGGGCCATACCCTACCTCCTTTTTTAGGTCACGTACTTTTCTGTATATTGAATAGATCCTGGCCATATTACGAGGCACCGTCATACCCCGCCCCTCCAAGGTAGAGTTTAGGATTTAGGGCTTGCGTTTGAGGGCATCCGCAAAACGCTTGCTGGGGGATCCCTAATTAAGGTTAGCGACAGAGCATTGCCCCTGCTTGCCGCCTACCCCTTCTAACACAAAGCCTAAGAATCGAAAAGCCACATACGCGAAGCCTTAAAATCTGCTACAAAAGCCCCAAAGCAAGTAAACACCCGACAGCCCGAAAACTTGAAGCTAAAATCCGAATATAAACCCGAATCCTAGAGCCCGAAATCCCCAAAAATCCGAAACGGCAGGATCTTTTGCAGCAAGTGTTTTTCCTCCTTGGCGATGCTACCGAAGGCTCGGCGTCTTGAATGCCACAGCCACACTTGTAGGTAGTGACAATGAGGTAACATGAGGTAAGTAGGCCCCCTGTTTAGTGTCCATGAATAGGCACAGGTACAGCTATATGCCTTTGTGTAGAAGGCTGTTCCGATTCTCCTATAACCTCCAAACGGCCAACCATCATCCATAGCTTGGTGTGTTCGTCCCTAGTCTGAACTTCAAGGGTAAAAGGAGGGGCCCTCAATAAGGACCCCTAGGTATATACCCTTAATATAGCCATTATATACCCATTATATAGGGTACGGGGTCCCCATAAAGGGTTCCTCCATTTCTCCTCTGATGAACCGCAGAATCTAGGGGCCTGCAGTCATAAACCCCTCGACACCAAAGCAAAGCTGATGGAAGCCTCGATTTGTGCATCCTAAGCCCCACCCTAAGGCTCCTAAGAGGGTCTTGGGCTTTCTGGAAGAAGGGTTTGGGCTTTGGGGGCTAAGGTTTGGGATCTCACTACGAGGGTCCAGGAGCATTAGGGCAAGCCCTAAACCGGTCTCAGTATGTGCATCCCTGCCCCCAAGGGGCTCCAGGTGCCTAACTAGGGCCTTGGCGGGGGGGGGCGGGGGAGTACCAATGCCATGTACTACCTCGAGCCCTAGGGTGCCTGAGCATGACGAACCCCGAGTGGACCTACTCTGCTCTTCTCTTAGGGGCACTTAGAAATAATTGTATATTTTTCTGTATTATAATCGCTAAGAAACAGCTAAAATGGTAATTTTTGCTAGGGTTCTAAGTTCAGTATAGTTCTACCAGATGATGCACTGGAGCTCTTGGGTTAAGTTATGTCTCCGACCATTTTGTCTTGGGGCTTGCTGTGGCGGATGCCTGATGCAGGTTTTGAGGTTAGAGGTCGACATGCAGATCTCCTGACCCTAAGTTTCCATGTGCCCAAATAGTACAGACTTTGGCCTTAAATTTAAAGTACTCGCTATATAGGCACATTGGTCCCAAAATAGTTATATACTGTTTGGGTACATAGACCTTTAGGGTGAAAGCCGCATCTCAGAACAGCTCCCAACACTGAAACAGCACGCTACATCCTCAGGCCCCCAAGAGTAAGAGCGGAGTTACCCAATCCGAGACACCATCAGGGTTTACCCCTCAACCCTAAACCCTAGATAAACCTCAAGGCCGAAATAAACCCTGGAATCAGGGTCAAGCCTCAACTGCTGCGTTCCGAGGTCGGTAAGGAGGTTCACGTCTGTGCCGGTTCCCTTGAGGCCCACGGGCATGTTCTGCGGCGTGGAAAGTGGAGTAAGGCTCTACGGTTTCAGGGTTTGTATAAGGCTTAACGGTTTGAGGTTTCGGGCGTTTAGGGTCTAATATAAGGGTTTACGGTTTAGGTCCAGGATTTAGGATTTAGGTTAGGTAGTCATGAGGTTTACGTCTGGATTGGAGGTCTTGAGTGAGATTTGTTCATGGTTTTGCGGTCCACATCTCAGAGCCTGAATAACTAGTTTTCAATACGAAGACTATTCTTCAAGAATTCCTGATCACGTAGACCCAAAACCCTTTGTAATTGTTTGAGCCTCTATATGCAAGTTTCCGAAAATCTTAGATGTTTAGTTGCACCCTTGAATCCTTTTTTTTTTGCCCCCACATATGGGATTGGATTGTTCTTAATTTAGGTATCATGGGGTTTATTAATAATAAACCGTGGTCGATAGACTCATAGTCATTGGTGCTCAAGTAGTAGCTTTTTGCACACCTGTAGTCCACACAGAAAACCACAGACCCTATTAATCCCCTGGGAAAACCCAAACCCACTCGCCCTCGCCACTCCCACTCGCCCTCGCCACTCGCCCTCGCCTATCGCCTAACCCAAAACCCGGACCCAGACCCACTCGCCCTCGCCTAAGCCATAAGTTAATTCCTGCTGGATCATGTGCCTCCTGCTGCTGCTCCTCCTCGTCGATTGGACAGCGGGGGATCCCAGAATCATTTCAGGGCTTATTATAGGGTTTAGTTAAGGACGACCGATACAGGTCGAGACCGATACAGGTCTTGTAGTTAGGACGACCGATGCAGGTCGAGACCGATACAGGTCTGTAATTTTAGGGTCTAGGTCTAGGGTAGGAATTTAATTTATTAGATTGGAGACGACCGATGCAGGTCGAGACCGATACAGGTCTTACGTAGCTTCGGGTCTAGGTCTAGGTATTTGACGACCGATGCAGGTCGAGACCGATACAGGTCTTAGGCTTAGGTCGGTTTGGGGTCTAGGTAACCTGAGGACCGATGCAGGTCGAGACCGATACAGGTCTTAGGTAGGCTTGGGGTCTAGATTTAGGGTTTAGGGGTTTAGGGTTTAGTAATAATAATAATAATAATAATAATAGGGGGTTGAGGGTTTAGGCTCGGGTTACTTCCGGTCTAGGCCAGGTAGTGCTTAGCGCCTCAGATGTAGTCTGGGCTTTAGCTGTTCAGGGTTTTTGGGCAGGGCTTGGCTTTGGGCTTCACGGTAGCGTTTGGGGTAACCTGTGCTGTGGCTTAGCGCTCATAACGCCTAAACTTTAAGTTTTTACCCTGAACCCTAAACCCCTAAAACCTGAAACCATGAACCTTAAATCCCCTGAACCCTTTAAAACCCCTAAACCTAAAACCCCGAACCCTAAATCCCTGAAACTTAAACCTGTGTCGACCTGCGCCGTGGGTTATTAGACTACTCCACCTCCCTGGCCCTAAGCCCCTAAGGGCTTAAGCACCTAGTAGGTTTCGGGTCAGGGATCTTTCGGAGCCTTACCCCCAATTCAGAATAGGTTTTTAAAGGGCAGGGGTGATTTTGGTAGGATTATTCGGGTGTGGTTTTATTTAATTATTCAGATAATCAACAAGGGTGAAGGATTAATCACGGCCAAAACCCCTTGCCCGACACAGGGTCAGGGCCTCAGCTCTGTGCTCTCGCCCTCGTTGGGTCAATTTGCTTGGGTTTTCCATTTCAGACCTTGAGTCTTTGAAATTACGAGGTTGATCTTTGAGCCGTAGAATCACGACTCGACCATGGGAAGCCTTTTCAATCAATAATAAATTAGGGGTCCTCTCGCCTATCGTCCTCGTACCGACTTGTTGACAACTTCGTAAACTCATCAACGATGACACGCGAGCCTCCAACTAAACCCTGATTCAGGTGAAAAGCTGCAGATGGCTTTGCGCTTCTGGGCTTGGAGCCCAAAGCCTTGCGAAGTGGTGTGTCGCCTTGCTCTACCAGCCACACCTGACTGCCCAGGTCAAACTGCGCACTGGTGGGCTTGGAGCCCAGTCGCATCACTTTTGACTTACCCGCTTTTGGGGAGTGTCTGCAGCTGGAAGTGGAACTATCTGACTTTGACACGAGGCCTTGGCCATTGTTGCGACGCCGTCACCGTCCTCGCCCGAACGTGCGGCTGACACAATTGCTAAGTTGGTTTCTGCATGCCCAGGCACTGACTGTATCACCGTCGCTTGCAAGTCATTGCCTGTCGGTTGCATTGCAAGTTTGGCTTGAGCTTGACATCATTCATCCGTCGGTGTTTTCAGTTCAAGAGTGACAGGGCCCTCGACATGCCAGCCATGTGCAATGACATTTAATAGTGTTCACTACTATACACGACACGAGTCACATGCTTTGACAGCTGGCAGGGCTTGGCTGGGCTTAGCCGCTTTAACCAAGGCTTAGCTTCGACTTAGGCTTAAACGTCAATCTTTAGGATTGCTTAAGGCTCAGCTTAGGCTTTGCGGCTTAGCTTGGCTGATAGGGTTGAGTTTTGGCCCTTTTAAATTCCCATGGCGTTTTCGTCCGCCTCTGCGCCCTCGACGGGCCTGTTGCCCCCGGCCTTCCAGGCGGCACACAGCCGACTGAGGGAGGTTTTGCTCGCCCTGGACTTGATCGTAATGGCTTGGGGGGCCGAGGCGTGGTATGACAACGGCAGAGGCCACCAGGATGCATGCAGGACTTATTGACCTAAGACAGTTGGGTCGTTAAATTATAATTATTATAACGACAAATTAAATTTTCAAGTCGTTGGAATAACCCAGGTGATGGCTTCTATGGCAGGGACGGCATGGTGGGGAGGCTCAAGAGCTGGTACCCTAGAAGCGTCCACGTCACCGTGGACGTCCGCGCGCCCTCGCTTTGGCCGAGGGACGAGGCCCGCTCCTGACCTGCATTGCAGTAATCTTTGGGCTTTACAGTAGGGTTTAGGGCTTAGACAGGGCTTAGCCGCTTGAAGAGGAATCCTGAACTTAGGAGACGGCGATACGCCCACGCAGATCCTCGACACGGAGAATGGGCGACGGACGCTGCGTTACTGCCTTGCGCAGCTCATCAGCATGGTGCTGCCTGAGTCCTGCAGGCAGGTTTCTGTGCTCTTCCAGGTCATCTGCAACTTGGCTTTGTTAAAACAGTTATTAAATGTTATTAATATTCATGAGTAACCCTAGCCATGAACCTTAAACCCGGGGACCCTGTTCCCTAAACCAGTAAGGTTCCGCTGGGAGGCACAGGTCCGCGTCCATCGCCCTCGCCCTCGCGTGCATGTTCGATCTGCGGCTTTATCTGCCTAGCCGGGAAGGACTTATGTCCGACCCGGAGGTTCCGGCGAGGCTCTCGGCAACCAGCCGGTTGTGCAAAATGTGCCAGGAGGCTTTCAAGGACGTTTGCAGCGGCTTCTTCTGGTACTTTCCAGTGCCGCCTCCGCCCACGCCCTCGCCTTCGCCCCCGGCTGCCTCTGCGTCTGAGCCGCCCTCGGCCCAAGAGCTCGCTTCTCATCTGCATTTAATAATAAGTAATTTTTTGATCTAAATAATAATAAGGACCCATTGCCTCGTTGTAATGGTTTTGCTCTTAAGGTCAAGAGGAGCGTCACCACAGCAGCTCCATGGGTCGTGGAAACCCTGACGGAGCTGAAGGTGGACTCCAAGACGTGGAGCGCTGCTTGTTTGCATCGGACCCTTAAGTAAACTACCCTAACCCTACTCTGTTTCTCTCAAATCCTCAACCCTAAACTCAAACTACTAAAACCCTGATCAGGTCGTGGCATCCCTCATCGCCCTCGGCCCCGATGGCTTGAGCAAATTGGGGGAAATAAATACGATCGCTCTGCAGCAAGCTCGACTGTATCAGTCGTGGGCCTGGGCATCGCAAAAGCAGAAGGCCCGGCTTTCTTTTCAACTTTTATTATTTCTCATAATCAGAAGCCTAGGCTCTAAGTTTTTGCGTCCTCGACCTCGATCTCGCCTGAAGGATTCTGCGTGGAGGAATCCTTCTGCAATCCTGACGTGGCACTGCCGGACCGCGATGAACGAGATCGGCAACGAGCGCGACTCGGCGGCACCATTAATAAATTTAATTAACCCCGGTCCATTGTAGCCACTTAATTTAATTATAACATTCAAAATATTTAAACAACCTGGACCTCTAGCCTAAGGAACCCGAATGTCCAGGAGACAGCCACACACGGCCTCGCCCTCGTCCCGGCGGCGCTCCCGCTCCCGCTCCCGGTCCCGCCGCCCGCGACCGCGATCCACAGCCCATGCCATCTCCTCAGCCTCCGAGTCCTCGTGATGCCACTGCGGCCTCGTCGACGATGTCAATGTCGATGATGTCGTATTCTCTGGTGCTCGTGGACGATGACGACCTTGATCCGCCCTCGTACTACGAGCCACCTGGCGGAGACGACGATGATGAGGATTTCGAGGTGGTTAAGCCACCGGCATGATAGGATGCCCAGTAGTCTTAGTAGTAGTACCATTAATAAATTAATCCTAGGTAAATTTACCCACTACCTTCGAAACGGAGCCCTTGTTGAATTTTATTCCTAGGTTACTGGGCATCCTATAAGTTGCCGGTTCGAAATTGCCGGGAACAGTTCCTCTGGCAGCTCTTCCGTTGTGATTTCAGGGCCAGTCTTTTTGTGTTAAATTATAACTTAGATTAAGACAAAGAGCTCAGTGTCCTGTAGTTTTCATTCGCCCCCGACAAGACATCTAGTCTTAATCGCCCTCGACCTCACGACGGAAGTTCAACAGCTGTCGGCTGAACCTGTCTACTACCGGCCGGGAATGACGAAAAAGGTGTGGAACGTGCTTGGTGACTGCATAATGATGTGAGCATGTCATTGACTGCACTTGTTTCCTTGCGGCCCTGCCAGGCTTTTGGTCTTCTGTCACCTACGCCTCGGTGCATCTCTCAGTCAGGGGGGTTAGACAGCAGCACACTTTTTGACTGACCATTGGATTGCATTGAAATTGCCAGTTCGACCATTATTATTAATTTAATGACTGACTGACACCATTCTGAACCAGGTACTCTGGGAGACGCCGTCGTTCACGCCATCGCTTCGCTGCTGCCCAGGACCAGTTGGGCTGCATGCGCCATTGTCAGTCTTCATGATCGAATCATGTGCTTTCAATATTTCGCAAGCGATGTCGGACCTCAGCTGAGTGCTCGAAAATTCGCTTGTCGGTGACACTAGCATGCGAAGCCTCACATCGTCCTCGGTACTGCCAATTCAAAAAGGACCCTGCACCCCAAACCCTTTAACTTTCCGGTCCAGTCCGCATCTAAAACAATGCTTAGAAATTCGACGATCATGAAGCTGAGGAACACATCATAATAATATTGACTGATAGGTTCCAGACTTACCTTAGGACTGTGGTCACTTAGACTTTCTCCCTCGGCTAGCCATGGCTGATCAAGGCGGTGAGGACTGGTGGCAGTGGGGCGGCTGGGATGACTGGGATGAATGGGAAGACCCAGGCTGGAGCCAGAGTTCGCCCTCGCGCCCTCCCGCCAAAGGGGAGGGCAAGAACAGATGGCTCCGTGGCAAAGGCGCTTACGCGAAGCGGAAGAAGAACATGAAGCCGAAGGCCTTCTGCTTTAATTGGGTAGGTTGGTTTAGGGTTTAGGCTGATCTGACGTTTGCTCGTCTGTTATGCTCCCCCAGGAGGAGCGCGCAAACTACAGGAATCCGTCCTCGGCTTCGGCTTCGCCCTCCAAAACGGTGCCGCCACGGCCGCCAGCATCGTCGCCCAAGGTTGAACCGGCGACCTCGCCCTCCACGCCTAAGCCAGTGCCGCCAGTGCCCGAGACCACGCCCTCCACGCCTAAGCCAGTGCCGACCTCGCCCTCGCCAGTGCCGCCAGTGCCGGAGACTCGCCCTCCACGCCTAAGCCAGTGCCACCAGTGCCCACGCCTGCCAAAGCGCCGCCAGTGCCCGTGCCTGTGCCGCTAGTGCCCACGCCGGTGCCGCCAGTGCCCGCGCCTGCCAAAGCGGCTGAGACATCAGACATCAGCACCCCTGCCCAGTGCCAGACCACCCGCGCCAGCAAGCCTGCCCAGTGCCAGACCACCCGCGCCAGCAAGCCTGCCCAGACCGTCCCCGTGCTTCACAACGCCCTCGCTGGCGTCGGCCACTACTTATCCATTTAACACCATTGTTGTGAGCGTGGCTTTTAATTTTAGGGTTTCAACAAGCCTCCCTTAGCCTTTCAGCTGAGTCGGTGGTCTTGGTTGCATCAAGCTACACGCAGTTAAGGTTGGTATCAGGCCGGCCGCTGCTGCTTTCAACCCGATGCACTTGGGCTCGCGCGCTCCGCTGCCGAATGAGCCGGAGCCAATCCGGATGTACCCGGCCTCGAGTGCGTCGACCGCAACTTGGCAATGACTCAACCCGGGACCCTACAGACAACTTTTTAAATTAAATCCCAAACCCGGACCCAAACCTTTAATTGATTACCCCTACGTAAGCACGAGACCCTAAAAAACATTAGACCCTCAGCCTCAATTTAAAGCCTGAAGCCCTAAACCGCAAGCCCGACGACAACATCAACAATGACAGTGACGACAAGAGCAACAACGACACCAGTAGCAGCCGCAATGACAATGACTCGGCAACAGCAACAGCAACACAGCAGCAACAGCAACGTATTTACAGTAGTCTGCTTCAGGCGTCCTCGACTCTACGTGGCGACCAACTCCTCTACGAAGCCCAGTTCGCCAAGTCGGCGCTGAACGTCGAGGCAATTTTAAAAGACCTGCTCGATTCGGCCCCGATGGTGCTCTCGCGGTTCACGCAGAGAGGCGGGGATGCAGAGTTCCATGGCCCCAAGCCCTGTCTGTAGTAGCTTTTTTTTTCAAATAGATTATAATGATACATGTTATGTCCAGCCTATCCAAGGCTTTATCGCTGGATGAAGAATTTCCCAGCTCTGCGCGGCTTGATCCTTCAGTGCCTGATGGTCGTCGACGTCACCGCCCTCGCCCTCGGCTCTGCATGGCCGAGGCTGCAGGAGATCCTCTTGGCGAGCCTCTGCATTGATTTATTAGAAATATTTGATTCTGGACCTTTAGCTTTAAGTTCAGGGCTAGGGTATAGGGTTCACTGTTTGATTTAGGGGTTGGGGCTGTCGCAGGATGAGGCAGCAGGAGCTGGTGGAGCCGCTCCGGGTCTGTGCCCACAACGTCCTCGCCCGCTGCATTCGCGACGGCCTCTTCAAGCCGAAGCCGGGCGAGGCGGACTTCCCGCCGGCTCCCACAGCGCATCAGGCAAGGGCTGATGTCAAAACAGTTCGGAGGGTTGCGCACCCCCCTAAACCCTCAATATTTAAACCCTAAACTTTACTTTTACTGGCCTTGTCACAGGAAGTGCCCCTGACGCCCACGACCCCGGGTTCGGCTTCGAGGCAGTGGGCATACTTTGGGGTTTAGGTTTAGGGGAGTTCGCTTGTTTCAGCCACGCAGGCCGCAGCGCGAGGCCTCGCCTG
Organism: Symbiodinium sp. CCMP2592; assembly: GCA_905221615.1. Lineage (NCBI taxonomy): Eukaryota > Dinophyceae > Suessiales > Symbiodiniaceae > Symbiodinium > Symbiodinium sp. CCMP2592. The sequence goes on from CAJNDT010000002.1 coordinate 2,623,974, forward strand.
AGCCACCGCCCCCGTCCTCGCGGGGCAGGTCGCGCTCAAAGGCGCGGCACAAGGACTCAGTGGATTGATTATTTATTATTAACAACTAATTATAATAATGTAAGGCATTGGGGAATAAGGCTTGGAAGGGGTTTAGGGCGTAGAGTTTGGAGCGGAGGGTTCTTGGGTTTTCCATGCTGCCCCTTTCAGGAGCGAAGGCCCTCGGAGAAGGACAAGAAGAAGGGCAAGTGACGGCGCTGGCGGGCTGAAAAAAGTGTCTTCTGTTTCCTCGTTGACTGATCATTCATGTCACTGTCCTGCATCACATGTGACTCTTGTGTCCAGCTTGACTTGCGCACAGGACTTATCGCCTTGCCGCTACTGCCAGCAAGTACCTCAGTCGTTCAGCTCGTAATTTGTCGCATCGGTAGCCAGACTTCATTTTCTTCAGACCTGGATGTCGTTCGCACATGATGTTAGCTCTGGCACGTTTTTTCTGTGCAGTTTGCTGAGTCTGGAATCAGACAGAATGAGTCAACACTCAGTGTTTGAGAGATGGCGACATGTGAGTCATGACCTCATTTTCTTCAGGTGTCTTCCCACAGTCAAAAGGCGACACGGATGTCGGGCCCTCGTGTTCAACATGATGTTAGATTAGCCTGGGCATGGCTTTCTGGGCATGTTAGTATTCACTCGTCCTCGCCCTTGTTATCTGAATCTCAGTGTCGAAAGGGTGTCTCAGGTTTCACTGTCAGAGTCATTGACACTGGCACATGTTCGATTTGCTTTTCATACCCGTGGACAGGGACACCGCTGCCCTCGCTGCGCAATGCCACGAAAGGCACGGGGCATCATTCCGAAGTGCTTTTTGCTCGCCCTCGGATGCTGCAGGCATGATTTAGTAATTTAGTCTAGTAGTACCGCGACCAGCGTTGCATGACATGCCGCATGCTGGTAAGATGATGATTGTTTGTTGAATGTGCAGTTTGCCACGAGCTGCGCAGCAAAACAGTGTTTTCCTGAAACGAGGACGAGGGCCTGTGCCCTGCTGAAACGAGGATGAGGCCTGCCCGCTGACATTGGGTCACTTTCTGATTCTGTGGCCATGAAGTCAGTCGAGTGATGCTGACTTTAACGTCAACTCATTGAGTCATGTTCGAAGACTTTCCTGGGCAGGGCACTGTGGCAGTGGCTGCAGTCAAGGCAGGACAGTGGTGCTTTTGCCGCACGGTTGTGCCGAGATTAGCATTGAATTTGAATTGAATGGATGCCAGCTGACTTATTGATGATGCATGCTGCAACGTGTCGGATCATTGATGGATATTGAAAGCTTGGCAGCCCTCGTGTGTCTGGGCTTGCAGAAAACATGGTGGCCAAAGCCCAGCCGAGAAGGACCAAGGGCAATTGGGGGTTCTGTCCCTGCAGCCTCAGGGTTGGGGTGGGTGTCCCTGAGGATAACTCCTGGTGGAAAGACCATGCGCATGCTGCGGCAGAAGGCCGACCGAAATTTCTGATTTTAGAGTGATGGCTCGCCGTGTAATAACCTTGGGCTGAAAAGGCACAGGCTGGCTTGAAGCAGCGGCAGGACCTCCTAGGATTGGTTAAGAACCTTGTCTGTGCTCAGACTTCGTTTCATCATAAATTATATTCTTAGTTCAACTGCACGGCATTGCTTGGGTCAACTGAGGGTGCCCTCGACCATACGATATGCTGCAGACTGCTGTGGTTACGACACTGGCGTCAAGGGCTCAGAACTTGAACTGACTGCTCGTTCTTGGAAGGCGATTCTTTGATAATTTCAAGCCTGTTAGCGTGAATCAGTCTCCAAGTGAGGCCCTCGCCCTCGCATTCATGGGCGTGAAGTTCAAGATCATTCATACAACCGAGATCGCTGATGAAGTTCAGACAATGAGGGATGTTGTTCACAGGAGAATAACGTCCTCGGCTTCGACAATGCGCAGGTCCTGGTGCCCGCCCATGTCCTCGAACGACATGTGCTCCAGGCCCTCGCTGGCAGGAGACGATCTGGACCTGTACATTGGCACCAGTCCTTGTCAGGACTTCAGTTCGGCAGGCTTGAAGAAGGGCTCCTGGGCGTCAATTTGGGTTCAGTCGAGTCATCGTGATTTGTGAAGCTTGCATTCTGACAGTCAGTGAACTCAGACTCAAGACGAGGTTCAAAGGGCAGTCAAGGGAGGCTGTGGTGGGTGCAGCTGGAGCATATCCTGGACGAATCGCCCCGCGTGCCTGATCAGACCATTGTTACTAGTGTCACGGTGTCGCATTGTCAAAAGTTGCTGCAGGTTATGTGGACATATATAAATAAATGAGGCCTTCGTCATCGAAAATGTCCTCGGCCTCGCCCAGCGTTTCCCTGGCGTCCTCACAACTTCCCATGACCTGCTAAGAGAGGCTGGTTACGTCAGACACTGAGGTCTCTGACGAGTCTATGGACTCGGACTCGTCGTCAAGAAACTGTAGCTTCCAATCCAATACTTCCATCAGACGGGCAGGGGCTTTAGTAATCCTCAAGGTCGTGCAGCAGGGCATTCTCGACACATCAGAGCACGGCATCCCACAGCGTCGCCGCCGACTATTCCTAGTGGGTGTGCGCAAGGACTCCTTGAGCTACAAGGGCCCGGCCGAGTGGCTGCCGCGACCCATAAAGGCAGGAATCCCGAAAAATGAGAGGTGTGGTGATTCTGATGGCTTGGCAACACGGTGGCTAAAATAAGGCACTGCCACTGGCCGGCTTCGTGCAGAGTGAGCCTTGGCCCGGTCAGCACGCCCTCGACCTCGACAAGCAGACTCGGACATTCCAGAGAAACATCATGGCTGTCCCTTTGACTGACAAGTTGAGACTGTGGCCGCTTCGTTTCTTTTGTCAGGTCTGTCACTGTCAGTGACATAATTAATAATCCTGCCTGCCTAAGGCAAAGAAGAAGCTGGGCAAACAGTACCAGGCCCCAGGCACACTTGTGGACGTGGCGGCAGGGCAGCACAAGGCCATTGGTCGAGGCCTGTCACCGACTATAACGTCCTCGCGGGGAAGGTATGCAGGGGCAGCCTACTATGTGCCCAGCCGTCGCACCTGTCTGGTCTTGCACGAGCTGGGGAGGCTCACAGGACCAGGGCTTGCAATGATTATTGCACAGAAGCCACCCAACAGTTTAAGACTGTCTACTCCAGTCTGCGGCTAGATCACAGGACTGCCAGACAGTCTGGTGACATCCTTCTTGACCTCGCCCACGCCCACCTCCTTGTCGCCGTCTGCCGTCGGGAAGGCTTTCGGAAATGCAGTTTCCAGCAATGTCATGGAGAGGGTGCTTCGCAACGTCTTATTGGCGGCTGGGTTGGTCAAGAAGGAGCTGCCAGATTATTGGGGTAATGTCTGCAGGCCAGACTGGCGTAGTGTCACCTGCTTCATTGGTTCTTAGTACTGCTTGCTGGTCAGGTCAGTGGCAGGGAGGAAGCACCTGACCTCTGAAGAGGCCCACTGTGTTTCGACTCAGTCCTGAGGTGTCGTTATTGTGGTCCCCCAGGTGCAGAAGATCTTAGAGCGGCAATGGCAATGACTCTTGGACTTCTTGCCCTCGACCTCAGACAGCAAAATTGCAATCACACACATGTGCCAGGCTCCCTCTCAGGCTGAAGTGTGAGCAAGGATGCTGGGAGAAGCATTGTCATCATTCCTTGATGCCGCGTTTTCAAGTGAGCGAGCTGTGTAGTTCTACGGTCAATTGAAATTGTGAGTGGCCTGCCTTGACAGAGTGTCACATTCACATTACTAAGACTAGTACTTTCAAAGAGACTCATGATAACAATAAAGGCATATCCAACTGAAACTGGCAGAATTCAATTAGTTAACACAGTCAGACAGTAGGTCAGTCTTGTGGTTGAAGTTCTGTTTAAGTTTATGGCCTTTCGCGATGTCCTTGGGGTCCTCCTCGTCCTCGCGATGCCGCAGTCCGGACGGCGCACATGCTGCCAAGTGCATGAGGAAGAATGGCCAGGATCCTAAGCGACTTGCCGACGGTAAAAATAAGCGTCCATGTCATTGTTGTTTCTGCGGCGATGCTGCTACCATCTAAGGGCATGCCATCGGAGCTGCTTGAGGTGCCTATGGTTGAAAAACAGACATCGTTGGCAAAAGAGGTTTCTTGATCGCCTTTACCAGAGCACGAGATCTGAAGTACCTTGCATTTTTTTTTTTTTTTTTTCAGCGAGGTTTAGCTGGCTCGTGGAGTCTCCGGCCACAGAGGCCTGGGGACTCGGCTGCAAGTTTTGTGCCTTGTCTACTACGGCATCGTCCTCGCCGTGGAAGCTTTACAAAAAAGGGCAAGCAGGCGTGCTTCAAGTGAAGGACTTTGCAGACCACGAGATGTCCCACATGCACAAAGAGTCCTTGGAATTGGCATCTGCCCCGCCTGTGGCCTCAACCTCGTCCTCCTGTGGGCCCTCGACCTCCCCAGAGTCCTCGTGCCCAACTGCGGCTTTGATCCGGCTGTCGATTGAGGTGGCGTCCTGCCCAGTGGGGGCCCAGGGTTTGGAGTCTGGTCTGCCAGATTGATGAATCGAATTAGATTATTTGTAAATTAGTTGGTTTCCTGAAGTCATTCCAATCTCTTAATCGAATTTTGTTCTGGATCCAAGGAGTTCAGCCGCAAAGCAGAACTGGCATCACGAAGTGATCCCATGAACTTTCCGCCGGCACTTTGCGACCGACAGAAGCACGGCAAGATGATCCAAGCCATTGCCCTCGTCTTGCCACCTGGCAGGCTGTTGAGGCTGCTGCGTAATTTGTGTCATTTTTTTGGATTTCCTCCTGCTCCAAATCAGTCAGGTTTAACGAGGACAGAGAGCTGCTGGAAAAGAAGAAGGTGCTCAGTGTTGGATGGGCAGAGGACAGGGAGACATCATTCAACATGAGATTCAGATTCAACCATGAATCCTGCCAATAATCGGTTCGTTGTCACAGGACGTGGCCGATGGTATTTGCATGGTAAAGTTGAAATTCTGCATGAGCGACTACACTGTGCAGCGACGGCTTGGAGACTTGCGGAACATTCACGGACAGAAGGCAATCATGATTGTTTCGGTCAATGTGTCAATCCGTGTCATGTTCGCCGCAGAATGTGATTCCTGATGTCTTGTCCACCATTGACCAAGTACTAATAGATTTTTCATACGCTTGCTCAGACTGCCCTCGCCAAAGTCCAGCAGATCGAGGAGACAATCAAATTTTGGGATCGTGAGGAGCTTCGCCCTCGCATACAGGCAGGAATAATCATTGATTGCAAGTAGATAAAGTTCATAGGAGTGCGTTCAAGTAATAAATAAATTCCCTGCTGCACAGTCCTGGACCTCGGATGGCGAAGGGGCAGAGCTCCTGTGTGGCCGTCTCAGCAAGGACAGGCTGAAGCGTGTGGGTTGGGAATGTGTTTAATCTTCCTGACGAGTAGTCCGTGATGTTAGTTGTAGCCGCCGTGTTGGAGTTGAATTTTAATTAGTCAGACAGTGTAGTGCCTAGTAGTTGTTGTCGTCGTAGTACTTAGTAATTTAATTTAATAGGGTAGTAGTCAGTAGTAGTAGTAGTAGTAGTAGTAGTAGTAGTAGTAGTAGTAGTAGTAGTAGTAGTAGTAGTAGTAGTAGTAGTAGTAGTAGTATAGTAGTAGTGGTATAGTAGTAGTAGTAGTATAGTAGTAGTAGTAGTAGTAGTAGTAGTAGTAGTAGTAGTAGTAGTAGTAGTAGTAGTAGTAGTATAGTAGTATAGTAGTATAGTAGTATAGTAGTATAGTAGTAGTGTAGTCGTAGTAGTAGTAGTAGTAGAAGTAGTATAGTAGTAGTAGTAGTAGTAGTAGTAGTAGTAGTAGTAGTAGTAGTAGTCAGTAGCAGTAGGAGTAGTAGTAGTAGTAGCAGTGGTGGTGGTAGTGGTAGTGGTAGTCGTCGTAGTCGGAGTAGTCATAGTTAGTCGTAGTAGTCGTAAGCAGTAGTAGTTGCAATAGTAGTCGTAGTCGTATCCAGACAGTAGTAGGGATTAGTAGTAGTAGTAGTAGTAGTAGTAGTAGTAGTAGTAGTAGTAGTAGTAGTAGTAGTAGTAGTAGTATTAGTACTGGTAGTCAGTAGTAGTAGTAGTAGTCGTAGTCGTAGTAGTAAGTAGTAGTAGTAGTAGTAGTAGTAGTAGTAGTAGTAGTAGTAGTAGTAGTAGTAGTAGTAGTAGTAGTATTATAGTAGTAGTAGTAGTAGTAGTAGTAGTAGTAGTAGTAGTAGTAGTAGTAGTAGTAGTAGTAGTAGTAGTAGTAGTAGTAGTAGTAGTATAGTAGTAGTAGTAGTAGTAGTAGTAGTAGTAGTAGTAGTAGTAGTAATAGTAGTAGTAGTAAGTTAGTAGTAGTAGTAGTAGTAGTAGTAGTAGTAGTAGTAGTAGTAGTAGTAGTAGTAGTAGTAGTAGTAGTAGTAGTAGTAGTAGTAGTAGTTAGTAGTAGTAGCAGTTAGTAGTAGTAGTAGTAGTAGTAGTAGCAGCAGCAGTAGTAGTAGTAGTAGTAGTTGTGGTATAGCAGTAGTAGTAGCAGTAGTAGTAGTAGCAGTAGTAGTAGTAGTAGTAGGCAACAGGAGCTCCTGTGATCCATTCTTGCTTGACTTGAATGAGCTTGATTGATTGTCATGATTCATGATTGCTCTGCTTGAGTGCCAGTCGGAGGTCGCCTTACCTGAGGAGTCAACCCCTGCCCCATCATCTGGGTTGCTCCCCACACCATTGGCCGGGTGTGAGGCGTTCGGCTTTGCCTTGAGGCCAACCTACCCCACGGGAGGGGGGTAGATGACAGCCGGGCATATGGGCTAATGCGCCGTGCTGGGGCAAAACTGGTTTTGCTGGTTTGGCCAGGCCAGACTCCAGACAGTCCGAACAAGACAGGGAGGCCGCTCGTTCTTGTGACATGACATGGCTGTGTTGACTATTGGCATTTGGAATGGTTGGACCATGAGCGGATCACAGTCTCAGAGGCTCCTGTTGGCTAGTAGTAGTAGTAGCAGTAACAGTAGTAGTAGTTAGTAGTAGTAGTAGTAGTAGTAGTAGTAGTAGTAGTAGTAGTAGTAGTAGTAGTAGTAGTAGTAGTAGTAGTAGTAGTAGTAGTAGTAGTCTTAGTAGCTGAGTGGATACACTTTACACTTTTTGGGATGATATTACCCACTATAAAGCTAAAAGTGTACACTTTTTGGGGCCTATGAACTCAGCAACTGAGTAGTAGTAGTAGTAGTTGTAGTAGTAGTAGTTAGCAGTCGCAAGTAGCAGTTGTAGTAGGAGTAGCAAAGACAAAGTAATTGGAATTTCATCCGCAAAGACTTGAACACCCGAGCAAAGCAACATTTGAGCAGTTTTAATTTAATATTGAACATGACTACTAGAAGACTGCTACTGCTACTACTACTACTACTACTACGACTTACTACTACTATTACTACTACTACTACTACTACTACTGCTACTACTAAGACCACTACTACTACTAGGACTAAGAGCGTTTTGTTTGGCGCTTAGCTTGTGTGTTCTGTTCGTCTGCGAGCCGTGGTGAACCAGATTCCATTGTCCATTTGGCCTTTGCCGGCTTGTTTTGGAGCAGATTTTGAGCATGGTCTCTTGTGTGCACAAGCTAAGCTGCTCAAAACCTGCTCTCTGTGGGTGTCGGCGGGGGACCAGCTTCCGCGAGCAGTTTTGGAGCATGTTCAATATTACAAGAAAGCAAAGCTGCTCAAAACTTGCTGTGCTTACAGTAGTTCTGTTCGCCCGCGAACCAGATTCCAGTGTCTGCTTTGCCTTTAACGGCTTGTTTTGGAGCAGCTTTTGAGCATGGTTTCTTTAGTGCACAAGCTAGCCTGCTCAAAATCTGCTCTGTGTGGGTGTCGGAGGCTCCGCGAGCAGTTTTGGAGCATGTTCAGTATTACAAGAAATCAAAGCTGCTCAAATGTTGCTCTGCTTGGTGCTCGTGCCTTTTGTGGCTGGTTTTGGAGCAGCCTTTGAGCATGGTTTCTTTGGTGCACAAGCTAGCCTGCTCAAAACCTGCTCTGTGTGGGTGTCGGGGGTGGGGAGCAGCCTCCGCGAGCAATTTTGGAGCATCTTCAAAACTACAAGAAAGCAAAGCTGCTCAAATGTTGCTTTGCTTGGGGTTCTGTTCGCGAGCCGTGGTGCACCAAATTCCAGTGTTTACTTGAGCTTTGGCGGCTTGTCTTGGAGCAGATTTTGAGCATGGTCTCTTGGGTGCAGAAGCTAGCCTGCTCAAAGCCTGCTCTCTGTGGGTGTCGGCGGGGGGACCAGCTTCCACGAGCAGTTTTGGAGCATGTTCAATATTACAAGAAAGCAAAGCTGCTCAAAACTTGCTGTGCTTGGGGTTCTGTTCGCGAGCCGTGGTGCACCAGATTCCAGTGTCTACTTTGCCTTCGGCGGCTGGCTTTGGAGCAGCGTTTGAGCATGGTTTCTTTGGTGCACAAGCTAGCCTGCTCAAAACCTGCTCTGTGTGGATGTCGGGGGTGGGGACCAGCCTCCGCGAGCAGTTTCGGAGCAGGTTCAATATTAAAAGAAAGCAAGGCTGCTCAAATGTTGCTCTGCTGGTTCCAGTGTGTACTTTGCCAGCTTGTTTTGGAGCAGGTTTTGAGCATGTTTTCTTTGGTGGGGGAGCTAGCCTGCTCAAAACCTGCTCTGTGTGGGTGTTGGGGGGTGGGGAGCCGCCTCCGCGAGCAGTTTTGGAGCCTGTCCAATATTAGAGAGAAGCACAGTTGCTCAAATGTTGCTCTGCTTAGGGTTCTGTTCGCGAGCCGTGGAGCAACAGATTCCAGTGTCTACTTTGCCTTTGGCGGCTGGTTTTGGAGCAGCTTTTGAGCATGGTTTTTTCGGTGCACAAGCTTGCCTGCTCAAACCCTGCTCTCTGTGGGTGTCGGTGGTGGGGAGCAGCCTCCGCGAGCAGTTTTGGAGCATGTTCAATATTACAATAAAGCAAAGCTGCTCAACTGTTGCTCTGCTTGGGGTTCTGTTCGCGAGCCGTGGTGCACCAAATTCCAGTGTTTACTTGAGCTTTGGCGGCTTGTCTTGGAGCAGATTTTGAGCATGGTCTCTTGTGTGCAGAAGCTAGCCTGCTCAAAGCCTGCTCTCTGTGGGTGTCGGCGGGGGGACCAGCTTCCGCGAGCAGTTTTGGAGCATGTTCAATATTACAAGAAAGCAAAGCTGCTCAAAACTTGCTGTGCTTGGGGTTCTGTTCGCGAGCCGTGGTGCACCAGATTCCAGTGTCTACTTGGCCTTCGGCGGCTGGTTTTGGAGCAGCGTTTGAGCATGGTTTCTTTGGTGCACAAGCTAGCCTGCTCAAAACCTGCTCTGTGTGGGTGTCGGGGGTGGGGACCAGCCTCCGCGAGCAGTTTCGGAGCAGGTTCAATATTAAAAGAAAGCAAGGCTGCTCAAATGTTGCTCTGCTGGTTCCAGTGTGTACTTTGCCAGCTAGTTTTGGAGCAGGTTTTGAGCATGTTTTCTTTGGTGCGGAAGCTAGCCTGCTGAAAACCTGCTCTGTGTGGGTGTTGGGGGGTGGGGAGCCGCCTCCGCGAGCAGTTTTGGAGCATGTCCAAAATTAAAAGAAAGCACAGCTGCTCAAATGTTGCTCTGCTTGGGGTTCTGTTCGCGAGCCGTGGTGCACCAAATTTCAGTGTCTACTTTGCCTTTGGCGGCTGCTTTTGGAGCAGCTTTTGAGCATCGTTTTCTTTGGTGCAGAAGCTAGCCTGCTCAAAACCTGCTCTGTGTGTGGGGGTCGTGGGGTGGGGAGCAGCCTCCGCGAGCAGTTTTGGAGCATGTTCAAAACTACAAGAAGGCAAAGCTGCTCAAATGTTGCTCTGCTTGGGGTTCTATTCCGTGCCGGGTTGTTTTGGTCTCGGGTGGGAAGCCGCCTCCGCGAGCAGTTTTGGAGCATGTCCAATTTTAGAAGAGAGCAGAGCTGCTCAAATGTTGCTTTGCTTGGGGTTCTGTGTCTACTTTGCCTTTGGCGGCTGGTTTTGGAGCAGCTTTTGAGCATGGTTTCTTTAGTGCAGAAGCTAGCCTGCTCAAAACCTGCTCTGTGTGGGTGTCGGGCGTGAGGAGCAGCCTGTAGTAGTAGTAGTAGTAGTAGTAGCAGTAGTAGTAGTAGTAGTAGTAGTAGTAGTAGTAGTAGTAGTAGTAGTAGTAGTAGTAGTAGTAGTAGTAGTAGTAAGTAGTAGTCGTAGTAGTAGTTAGTAGTAGTAGTAGTAAGTAGTAGTAGTAGTAGTAGTAGTAGTAGTAGTAGTAGTAGTAGTAGTAGTCAGTAGTAGTAGTAGTAGTAGTAGTAGTAGTAGTAGTAGTAGTAGTAGTAGTAGTAGTAGTAGTAGTAGTAGTAGTATAGTAGTAGTAGTAGTAGTAGTAGTAGTAGTAGTAGTAGTAGTAGTAGTAGTAGTAGTAGTAGTAGTAGTATAGTACTAGTATAGTAGTAGTAGTAGTAGTAGTAGTAGTAGTAGTAGTAGTAGTAGTAGTAGTAGTAGTAGTAGTAGTAGTAGTAGTAGTAGTACACGAACTGACTCTTGCGTGTTTTATTATTAGTCATTATGACTATAAAACACGTCATTGGTGCTGAGTCTAAAGTTAAGTAGCTCTTGCACACCTGCACTGCGTTCCACACAGTTGACTAGTACTACTTTTACCACTTACTACTACTACTACTACTACTACTACTACTACTACTACTACTACTACTACTACTACTACTACTACTACTACTACTACTACTACTACTACTACGGACTATTACTACTACTACTACTACTACTACTACTACTACTACTACAACTACTACTACTAGTCATCATCGTGTAATAATATTGTCGTACTCGTTGTTCGTACGTAGCGTACTAATTCTACTAAATATCCAGCAGGAGAACGCCACATTGCCACAGCTTCGCGGCATAGTGCGTTGTTACGCGCACTCGGCGCAGAAGACTTTGGAGAACTCCATGAAAGCAGTGCCTGAGATCTCTGCCCTCGTCGAGGCCCTCGTCACTCGTTTCGCAGGGACCAAGGACCGCGGAAGCTTGGCCCGCGCATTGTCGAACTCGGCGAAATTGCGTTCAGCCTTCTCTGCGGAAATCATGAAGGATTTGAACGTGATCCAGGAGTTGTGCGGGGCCTCGACTTCGTCCGCGGCCGCGTCCTCGTCTTGGTCCTTCGCCGCGCAGAGATGGGACAGCATGTTGCAGGTTCTGTGCCTGTGCAGCATGCGGATTTCTGAGATCCTTGACTTTCTCTGCAAAACTGCTCGCAGCAAGCTCGACAAGGAGAATGCTGCCTGGGCGAAGCGCGACTTGCCAGATAGTAATCTTGTTTCTGTGTGACTCGAGGTCGAGGGCAGTAGTCTAACATTCAACTACTTAGTTCAGGCATGCTGGACTTCTTCACCTTGGAGAACATCGTGCACATGGCCCTCGTCACCGAGTTCCTGGAGGCCTGCAAGCCATATGTCCACAAGATGGACAACAAGGGCGGGAGCGTGAAGTCCGGCTCAGCTTCGCGGCAGTGCTCCCGGCCCTCGAGGATCAGCCAGCATGGTATGGCTGCAGCCAGTCTTCGAGACAAGTTGGCACAGCTGTTCTCGTTTCAGTACAAGGGTCAGCCACACCGTCCTCTCGTCCTCGATGCCCGCTTCACAGCTGGGTACTTGCAGATTGTGACAGCCGCCCTCGGCCTAGGCTTGGGGGTTGAAACTGCTTTTAAAATAAAAGTCACGGCTGCGTCCATCTTGTTGTCGCCGTGGCAGGCAAGCGAACCTTCTCCGTCATCGAGAGCGGAGAACTGGTTTATCGTCTTCCAGGCAGGGTGTGCGCAACATTAAAAGGTGAAGACAGTCCGCTGCTTGCCTTGCTGCGACATTTCATGTCATAACTTCCTTTGCGAGGTGAGGGCGTGGACATGGACAAAATTACAGCAAAGTGCCTGGGGCCAGTCTGGTGTGCAAGAGATCTATTCTTGGAAGGCGTAATGACTGAGAACGAAAGTGCCCTCGCTTCTTCGTTCTCCGCCTTCGACCTCGCCTATTGGCAGAGCCAGCATCGAGATGACGAAGCCCTGTGGCCTGGGCTTTTATTACATTAAATCGCATTGAAGCAGCAGAGTGTCACTGCCATTATTGACTCAGCAGCTTTCTTGAAATCTGGGTGAGGCCTGTTGTCTTGAAGCCCTTGGCAGATGCCCTCGCCCTCGATGCACAGAAGTTATCCGATGATATGGTTGTGGCCCGACCTACCGTCCGCGCCCTCTTGAAGTTCTGGTCTTAGTACATGGATCCCGCCTGGTAGTTTTCAGCTACTGACACACTGTGTCGTCTCATTGGTCATACTGAGGCAGGGAGTGGTTGACCCCGAGGTCTACTGGGGACAAGTAGTCATGCACTGGGGCAAGAAGCGGCTCCCTGCCCTCGCCCTCGCCGCCACTCAGCGGCTAATTATTCTTCATCCTGCATGAGCGAAGTTGCCGTGAAATTTCATGCTTACGCTGTCTGCCCCCTGAGGTGAGCTTCTTGCTGTCCGTTTGGGAGAGTACGTGCGAAGTGGAGCAAAGCTTTGCAGTGCAGCGCATGTTCAGCTCTGAGCGCAAGGCGAGAACCTCGGACGTCCTCGTCCGCGCCCTCTTGAAGGTCCTCGCAGACGGCCCTCGTGCTGAAGACATCCCCTTCAGACAGTCAGAGGGTGGAGTCTGTGTCTATGAGAACACCCCCTTTGTGCGGAAGGTGCAGCAGGCCTACCGCAGCCTGTATGGAGAGGGCAAGCGTGCCGTGTCAAAGTTGCCCAGGCGTGAGGTTGCAGGGACCCGGGTGCGATCCAAGGGGAGAGCTGCCTTCCTTCGACGCCGAAATAATCAGGCAGAAAGCATCCCCAATGCCACCGCCCTCGAGGATGATGGGGGCAGCACTTCTCTGTCTTCTCTGCAAAAAACGACAGAGAAGTCTCACGACCAAGGCACGAAGCGCAAGGCCTACTGCAGCCTTCTCAGCAGCCTCGCGACCAAGGCAAAGCAGAAGCGCAAGGTCCTCGACGCCCTCCTCCTCGGTCCTGGCAACGACCTCGAGGCACAGGAGAAGCTGAGAATTCAGAGGGAAACCCAGGACCAGGAAGCGCTTCCGCTGGAGCGGGTCGACTTGCAGAAGGCGATCCAGCACAAGCTGTTTCTGCAGCACGAGCTTACAGCCATCGTGTTGTGTGGTGGCCGGCCCTCGTCCTCGCAGGACAAGATCCTGTCGAGGCTGAAGGCGAAGCTCTTCCTGTTCGAGGCTTCCAATGCCAAGGGTCTGCTGCGGCAGCTGTCGCCCAAGTACAAGTACATTATTTGGGTAGCATCAACGGCAGATGCTGAGACGGCGTTGATCCAGGGCAAGGCCAAGCACAACATCAGCATGACCGAGGTCGTCATGACCCGTTTGCTGGGAGGATACTTGGCTGGGCCCGAGTGGATGGCAGCTTGTTTTGACACAGACCACAAGCTGGTAATGCCAGTCCTCTCCCTAGACCCCGCCCTCGAACGAAGCATGGAACTCGTCCTCGGTGACAGCGTGACCTACAAGAGCGACGCCTTGCTGGTGATCTCCTTGGCCAGCTGTGCGAACCGCTGGACAGTACGGGCGAAGAGATCTGAACTGTGCCTTGGCACAGCTTGTTGCCGTGCAAGCCATGATTAAAGGACGCTTGTTTAAATACTGACCAGGAGGAAGAAGCGTTCGTGGGTGGTCGTCGGCGACACGCACAAGGTCTCGGTTGCGTTCAAGAACAAGGGAGTCGTGGTGACTGAGTCCAACTTCCTGGTGCACTTGAGCAAGCCGCTCTGATTCAATTGTGATGACATTCAGTGAGGTCACAAAACAAAACAAATTCAGTTTAGGGCCTTTCGTCTACGGTTTTCATGTCGGCAGGCAAATGTGCATTTGACCTTCCAAGGTGGTCTACGCTCCCAGTCATCACGTGACGCCCTCGCCAAGGAGTGGTGTCAGGACGCCCTCGCCCAGGACTGGTGTCAGTGCTGCCACTCGTACTTACTCTATTAAAATCATCAGAGCAAGCTTGACATGAGCGACATTGTCAGCCATGCAGAACGTGTGGTGGGGTGCTCGTCGGCGACTACCCCAAGGCAAGGCCAACCTGCTTTACGCAGAAAGCATCCAGGAGGACCTTGCCGTGGTTTCATGAGTGTCAGTCTAAGGTGCTCCGCCTTCCAAGGTGGTGTACAGTCAGTCCCAGTGTTCCCATGACAACGACACTGCCAGGTGCTCGTGAAATCAACAAATTCGTCAGATGGTTGATGGGCCGACATCTTTGCCATTTGCGGCCTGGATTCTTACAGTGAAGAAGGCGGGTTGGTGCGACGTTTCTAATAGTGGGCTGAGTCAGAGTCCATGATGCATGAACAAGCAGGGTCATGTGATCCAATCATGGAAGTTTCCCCGATTCATTCTCCTTGTGAAGGTCCGTAACAGCACTGCATATGCATGGTGCATGGGCTTCCAATGTGGTCCAAAATGCTCCTGGTCCTGGCAGGATGCCCTCGCCACTCCTGGTCCTGGCAGGATGCCCTCGCCACCGGTAGACAATGCACAGCACAGAGCCTGGGCCACTGAAGTTATAAAGTATGATAATTTTCAACATGATGCGACACAGCTACTTATTTCAAGCCAAGGCAGACATTGTGTAACATTATGTTTTAAATATTTGGCTGGAAGCTGTGACATCTCATTTCTGCGGTCCAAAAACCCGGACCCAGCACGACATCGGGTGTTGTGTGGCCAGTAGTGCCAGGCAGCGCGAGGAAAATCTGTGTGCGTGCATGTGTGTCTGTGTCTGTGTGTGTGTGTGTGTGTCTGTGACTGACAGGCACTGGAGGTGAAGTTAGGGAGAGCTGTGAGCCAGAGAGTATCGTTTCATACATCCGATCCTTGGCTGTTGTGTTCTTGCAGGTTGATTCCGAGAGTTGATGACAGCCGGGGGCCCTGGATTTGTCATTGGAAGCCGTGCAACCCGATTCCATAAAAAAGGATTCGGTTTTCAGAAGTCGATCACAAACGCAACCCTCCAGACCCGCTACATCCTTGCACACATGCCCGGGGCCGGCCTGCAAGGATGTACCCCCCCTGGGGGGTATACATTTATGACTGGGTTTAACATAAAGATTCTAACCCTACTTATCCTGAAACCGATCACAAACGCACCCCCCCGGAACCCCTACATCCTTGCACACATGCCCGGGGCCGGCCTGCAAGGATGTACCCCCCCTGGGGGGTTACATTTATGACTGGGTTTTGTCAAATCAGAATCCTTTTTTTTTTTGACCCCTAATGTAACGAGCCTCTTTGCCCGTTAAAGACAGTGTTGTGCAGCAGGGCCAAAGGTCTAGCAACGCCAGACTGAGTATCTCTTACTAAATCCGGTCCAAGCCCGCCGCAGCTGCAGTCCTCGTCCTCGCAGGTCTGCTGCTCAGCAACTGTCACTGTCATCCGGATCTCACGTGTCAGCTGGTTTGCATGTGTGGCACTGCTCGGCATATGCCTTCTTACAACAGCTCAAAGATCCCAGAGCATTTTGCTCAAAGTTGGCCCTGCGGTGCTAGCAGACGGACAGGCGAGCACCATGGGCAAGAAACCGGAGGCAAAGGGCAAGGCCAAGGCGAAAGCCAAGGTCAAAAGCCCTGCCAAACCAAATTCGAAAGAGGCCTCGACCTCGGCGGATCCATCCATGTCAGCCGCCCTCGTCGATGAAAACGGCGAGACAGCCACGCCCCCGCCCCCGTCCCCGGAGACGGTGATCTTGAAGCTTGGTCAGTTCAGTAATAAAGGGAGTCGCTGTCGCAGGCAGCAGATTTGCCACATGTGCCCACAGCAGACTTGCCAGTGCCACATGTGCTTGTTGAGGATCAATGAGGCCGTCACCTTTCTGAAAAGGACGAGACAGTGGGTGCCGTCAGGGAAGAGCTTGGTGGCAGGTGTGGAGTCCTTCCCCAAGAACTGGACAGGAGCAATGGTCGGCAAGGCTCGCGACTGACAGCATAGCGAAGCACAGATCAGTCGCAGTCTTTAAAGTGTAGTAGACTTAGAGCGCTTTGAGTGAGTGACCCGCAGGTGGCCAATTTTTCCGGGTGTTTGGCCGACCTCGATCTCGTCCACGGAGAGTTGCCGCCGGTTCCGGTTCTGATGGACGCCAAAGATTACTGGTGGAGCAAGAGCCGCGTCCTCGCCAGCGGACCCTTGATAGCCTCCACCTTTGCCACGGAGGTTTCCACAAAAGGCACCCTCGTCCTCGCAGAGGACAGTCACAAGATTCTGTCTTTCGTCCTCGCATGGAAGGAGGCGGTCGAGTGTGACAAGGCCAGGATGAGTTTTGTCGTGTGATCAATAACGACTGTGTCACATGTATCAGTATCAGAGCCCTGTCAGGGCTCCGAGTGCTCTTCGAAGTTTGCGGAGCTGGCTGGGATGGTTCACATTGTCGTGACCCGACTGTTTGGCGGCGAGAAGACGATCATTCGGATTATCCAGTCGGGGGAGGTGACCTGACACAACACTAGCCATTTTATGTGTCTGAGTAGTGTTGTTTGCACATTTTCTTGTTGAAGCCGAGAAGCCAAGGACATCCAGAAGAAATGCCTCGAGCAGGGCAACCACCTGCCGTTCAACTATGCAACAAGACTCGCAACACTCAAGGCCGCCCTCGTCGCAGTGGCTTGCATGACATTGATTTTCGAAGTAATCTCTGATCAATGACACCTGTCGTGCATCCCTGTCTGTGTGTTTTAATTTTCGTCAAGGAGCACCAGCCCTCGTCCAACAAAGACATCTTCAATTTGCTGCAAAACAAGATCACAGCGGGCAGCGCAGAATCCACGTTGAACACAGACGATCAGGCCTGTTCCTAAATTATTGTCATAATGGTCATGCCTCAGAAGTCGGTCTGTCTGTGCCGACAAAGGTGCAAAAGCTGCTGGCGATGTACAAGAAATCCGTGGAAAGCGGGCTGCTGGACCGGTTGCGATCCACACAGGTCGTAAATGGGAAAAGGACATGGTTGTCCTATTGGGCCATAGTCACACGCGTGAGCCCTGGCTGCTAATGGGAGGTCCTTTGCGTTTCTGCTAAGCTTTAGAATAATATTTAATTTAATGGAATTTATTGTCGTGTTCTCATGACAAGCCAAGGTCCTCGTCCTTGAAGCAGACGGCTGAGTTTAAGTACGTCTTTGCGCTGCTCACTCAGGCCCTGAGTTGGGAGGTAGACGCCCTTGGTAGTTCAGTGTCGTCTGCAGAGTTCTGCGTTCCTTGGCAGGAGATGCGACCTGAGTTCGATCTGCCCGGGGATCTGCGTGTGGTGATGCCCTTCACCAACGTCCTCGACCTCAAGAGGGATCAAGCAGCAGAGGCTTCCAAAACACATGATGCTGTCAAGTCAATCAGTAGTTTCTTCTTTGCAGGCGGCCAACGCACTCGTCCTGCGGTTGAAGGTTCTGCGGATGCTCTTGCATGCGGTGAATAGGTCCCCAGTTAGTAGTCTTTTATATTTATTATTATTAAGTCAATGTTAATAATAACTTGAACTATCTACAGTTAGGCTTGCACGGGAACTCAGGTGAAGCAAACCGTGGAGGCAACCAGCGATCCCTTGCAGGTGAAGTTCTACAATGCCTTGCAGACCTGCCAGGATCCCTTTGCCTGGGGCCACCAAGAGTGGAGCATCATCGGGGAGATGTCGTCCTCGTGCTCTGCGCCCTCGTCCTCGTCCTCGTCCTGTGCCTCGATGGTGA